>PVKY010000566.1:0-45336 GCA_004027775.1 Bradypus variegatus
AATACCAGAGTTACAGGTATAATGCCAATCTGTATTAACACTGTATCACTAACATTATTAATAATAGCAAACATTTCCTATATGTACAACATTACGCTAAATACATTCATTTTACATGAATGTTAATGTTCATTATTTCCATTTATTCCTCACAACAACCCTGTGAGGTAGCTCTTATTTTCTTTGTGTTAAAGACAAGGAAACTGGAAAGTAAAGAGGTTAAAAGTAATTAATTTAAGAGTCTAGAACTAGTAAATACTGGCGCCAGAATTTGAAGCCAGGTTTGTCTAAGTCCAAAGTCTGTAATCTTAACCCCCATGCTCCCCTGCCACACCTTTGCAGCAGACAGGACCTGGCTCTGATTTCACTGGGGCTTTAATCCACAGGGGTGACTCCAACCACTCTTCCCTTAGAAAAGAATCTGTGCTATTCCCAAACTACCCAGAAGGCTTCTTTGGCCTAAACCACTACCTAACTAGTCTTTGGGGAGATTCAGAGCCTCTCTAAGGGAGATGTAGGAATGGTAAGCAGTGCCTCACAATGGCAATCCTTCAAGATGGGCAGGTGGCCCAGGATAATGACCTTGGCAATGACATCTGCAGTTTCCCGAAAGTCGTGGCACCTCCCAACATTTGATCGTGCCAAGAAATCTTCAATCAGTCGGACTCCAATGTTATAGCCCCTGGGAAGAAAATTAGAGACCACAGCATTAAGGAATGACAGTATGAACATAAGGCTGTTAATGGCAAAAGAAAAATGGGGAAAGTCTCAAAACATCCCAATAAATGAGCTCAGTGGAAACTGCTCAAAATGTTGGCTATGAGAGAGAAGACCTTGTTCAAGGATCTAAAGAACAACATAGTCTTAATGTGCCAGGAGCCCCATCCCAGCCTTCCCACATAGAGCTCACTCACATTTTGTCCAGTTGTTTATTCACATCTTCATCATTTTCATAGTCCTTGCATAACTGGGTGACCAGAGCCCCATAGGTCAGAGTGAAGAGCTCAGAGCTCTAAAAGAGATTCAAAAGCAGTCAGAACCAAACAGTACAGAAGAGAAAGAGTAGTCAGAGTCTGGACTGGCCCTGTTGTAACTGCTGGGATTCAAAAGAAGGTTGCCTATATCTGGTGGAAAAGAACATCATCTCCTGTGGAGTGGCCAGGGAATCTGACCCCTCAGAGTGGCCAGGGAATCTGACCCTTCAATGTTAACTTAGCAGGCCTGCAGCCCAGACACACTGCAAAACTGGGCTTTACAAAGCACCTCATGCAGTAAGCAGTCACTCTTCCAACATACCAAGGCAGCCTTCTGCCAACCAAGTCCCCACCACAGTTGCCAAGCCTAAGCTCAGGTCACTAGAAGCTGGTGCAAGAGCAGCAACGGTTCACTAGGTACTGTGAAAAAAGACCTGCAGCAGATATTTACAAATTAGCCTCTTTGTGTTAGCAGGTGCTATTGATGACTTCCCAAGCTCTTAGAATGTCTGGCCTCAAGTTAAAGAGCACACCCAAGGCTCCACTCAGGAGCAGCAGAAGACCCAGGGATCCATTCCACAGGAAGGCAGTCAGTCCTAGGCTAAGACCACTGTACTGATGACAACCCCTCCTAAGTGACCAGTATGGGAAAAATTAATGTTCCTTCTTGACACATAGCTAAAATGTTTCCAGGAAAGGGGGTAACTCTGACAAGAATATGATCTTTTGTGTACCTGGAACACAAAACTGACCTGAACTGGTTTCCATTACAATTGCAATTAAAAATCACAGAAACTCTTTCTCAAGTAAACAATCCTGTCAACTACCTACCAGGAGAGAAGTGGAAGGTGAAAGAAATGGCAAATACAAAGACTACAGAATGAAAGCAACAGGTGGGGAAAAAGGTACTATCAGAGTTAAACAAGTGTGAGAAACACATTAATGGACCAGTCCATAATACAGAAATGAGGATGAGAAATCAAGACTACTACAGAATCAGTCTTTTCTGAATGGAGGCTCATCAGACCTTGAGCAAAGCACCTTTCTGTCTTCAAGTATTCTGGGAAAGAAAGTGATGTAATGTTAACGCCCAGGCTCTCAGGCTGCAAAACTCCTCACCTCATCCCCAATGCCTGGTGGTGGGGTCACAGCAAGAATAATAATGTTAATACCTTTTGCTCATACAACCCATTATACTTTTCATCACCTCATTTTCCACCCCACAATAACTCTGTAAAGCACAAAGGGCAGGAATTATCCTCATTTTAGCGATGAGGGAACACAGACTTAAACGGTTAATTAATTGCCCAAGGACACCTAGCAAACTATTAACAAAAGTAATTTGAGGGATAATATAAATCAAGGGTTTCTAAGCCAATGTTTTATTCCGCTGTTCCCTAAAATTGCAACATTAATAAGTCCCACCTCCAAAACAAAAACACAAACTTAGCTACACCAGCAAGTCAAAGAAAATCAGTTTTGGAATCAGGAGGTTCTTTGAACTCAACTGTAACAGTCAGATCAGGGTGTCTCCAAGAGACCATTTACCAAATATTGCAATTAACGGGAAGCTATTAAGGAGGGGAATGATTTTTAGTAAAGTCAAAGGCTTGGCACTAGAATGACATGGGCATGAATGGATGGAAACAATCCAGTGGTTACCAGTCCAAAGAGTTGGCACCACTGTGTTAAGTCAGGAGAGCTTTCCATCCATTATTTATGAGCTCTTGGATGGAGACTCCAGGAGCCTCGCCCACTATGATGCCAAGTAACATGCAAATGGTGATATTATCAAGCACTTTATTCATGCAGCTGACCCCAATTTATCAATAAGAAAATCAAGGTCTTGGTTAACTCCATCTATGGTCACAGAATCAATATGTCTGGGACCTGGGAATGGGATCCTGACCCAGGCTCTCAATACCCTCTCTTAATTTGCAAGTCTGTCTGCATCTTCAAGTATGAACCAAGCCTATTTGGAACACTGTAAGACATAAATATATAATTTAAAGGGCTTCATATTTAAAAAAATAGAAGTACGGCTGTGGTATAGAAAAAAATAATTCATTCAACATTTATTATGTTCCAGGACTATCTAATAGGAGACAATAAACCAAATAAATAAATAAAATACATGGTCAGCCAAATGGTAATAAGTGCTATGAAGAAAAATACAGCATAAAAAAAGATTAGGGAGTATGTATGTTCATGTATGTGTGTCATTTTAAATAGGGTGCTTAGGGAAGGACTCATAAGGGTGATATCTGTGCAAAGACCTGACGGAGGAAAGGGTAAACCATGAAAAAATTCCAGGAAGTAAATTAAAGGCTCTGACATGGGAGTATGCCTGGCATATTGAGAAAAAGCTAGACCAAAGATGAAGTCAGAGAAGCAATAGTGATTTTGCAGAGTCTGCAGACTTGGGTTCAACAGAAACATGAATCTCTTTTGCAACACTTCTATTGAGATTGCATTTAATAACAATAAAAATAACAATAATCATTTACATTTGCAAAAGTTTCAGAATGTCTTCATAGTTTCTCATTAATTCCCGTAACAACCATAAGAGGTTAACAGGACAGTTATCCCCATTTTACAGATGACATGTTAAGTAACTGAGACTTAATAGTCTTCTTATAGTTGAGCACTGTCCTGTAAAAAGTTGAGTAATCCTAGGCCATTGCTTAATCTCCCTGAACATCAAGTTTTCTGATCTGTAAAATGGTGATGATAGTATCTGCCTTTCAAGGTTACTGTGAAATTCCATGAGATCATGTTTGTAGAGAGCCTGCCACAGAGTAAGTACTCAAGTGATACACAATTTTTTCCCATCATCAATATTTAGTGAGCATTTACAGTGTACTATACACAATAGAACATACAAAAAATATTGTCCCTGCTTTTGAGCTTACATTCTAAAAGAAAAAAAAATACACTTCTTTTAAAATGGTATTTTTGTTTGGTGTTTTCTGCAAGGTACTGAGGAAACAATCTGGAAGGAATAAGGTAGATTTTATTTTTATTTTAAACTTTTCTATGTGGTGTCAGAGAGCACCATGAACTAGCTCCAAGGAAGGCCAGTAGAAAGGAGGGAGATTTGGGGTTAATATAAAGAACTTTCAACAATTACTATGGCACAGAGAAAGAAAATTAGGTTTGTAATCAGAAGACCTGACTCTGAGTCTGGACTTGCACTTAAATGCTGTGAGACCCTAGGTAGGTAGCTTCACTTTGCTTAAACCTCTATCTCCTGACACAAAAACTACCAGTAAAACCTCTCATGCCAATCACAGCATTTTTGGGAAGAGCTAATGAGATAATGGACTTGAAGGTGCTTAAGAAACCATAAGGGGTTATGGCAGTTATGCCAATATGATCTCCAAGGGCTCCTCCCTGAGGACACAACTTGAGCAGTATATTAAGCCAAGTCTTATACTCAGGTGAGCCACTGCCGTCAAAGGTTTTCAGAAGGCTTTTAGTTACTGCCCCAAACAAAACATCAAATCTCCCTAAAGGGGTTGATCTTTGAAGCCAGTGCTCTAAGAGTCATGCTTACCATTTTTGTCATAACAGAGTTACCCAGTGTGGCCACCCCCAGCAGCTGAGGAAGGAGTCCAGCCCTCTCTCTTGCTCTCCATCCTCCTGTCATGGAGAATCACCTCCATGAGCACTGGAGAATAGAAATGCTGGAGATGGGTTACTAGTAACACAGTAGAAAAGAAGGGCAGGCCTGACTATCCATGGAATTCAGGAACCAATGTTATACAGAAACACGAAGGCTAATAGCTTTACTACTAAGGATGCTACCTGATATTTACTCAGTGTCAGCTATATTCTAGATGCACTGTTACACTGCTAGCTTTACATGCATTACTTTAATTAATCCTTGGAATAACCCTATGTTATAGGTACTAGTATTACCTCCTTTTTACCTTTGCTTAGGATGGTGAAACTGATGCTTAGAACAATTAAGAAACTAACCCAAGGTCATACAGTAAATAAGTGGTGGAGTCAGAAGTCAGTCCCAGACAGTACTATACCCCTTGTTTTGTGTAGGCATCTGTCTCTCTGATACTCTGTGTGCTTCTCAAGGCTAGGGATCAGGGCTTCATCTCTACATCTCCCACAGCACCTACTACAGAGCTTTGCATATAGTTGGGACTGTGGAAAAGTTTGCTGAACAAATGGGCTGTTTCTGTTTGCACACACTAAAAGCAGAGAGCTAGTTACTTGGGCATATTAACCATTTAGGTCTTGAAGGCTTAAGTGGAAACAGACCCATTAGCAGGTTGGGCTGATGGGGACAGGGGCTGCTAGAAGGGGAAATTCCCCAAGCAGACAGAAGAGGCACATGTCAAAATCTGGTGGCCACAAAGATCATGTGACAAGCCCTGAGTAGGCAGCAACAGGAAGTGAATGAGAGGATGCACTCAAACCCTCATTTAATTCATCCATATGTTGAATGCCTAGTGCCTGGCATCCTTCTAGGTGCTGGAAAAGGAGCAGCAACAAAACCAATACCCTCAAGGAGTTTATATTCTCAATGGGGAGACTGAAAATAAGTAAATAAATAATTTGTAATGAAGTATATAGTGCTATGAAGAAAAAGAGAGTAGAGTAAGAGGATAGAAGACTAGTGGGGTGATCAGGAAAGGCCTTTGGCATCTAGCAGCTCTAGCAGGGATGATTAAACTTCTCTTATACCTTTGCATCTTACACCAGCAACAGCTACCAAAGATAAGCTGCAGAAGGCCCTATTATAAATCTAGAGTAGTGTTACTTAGTTCTCAGGTACCTTTTGACACTTGAGTAACTGTGAATGAAAAGACTAGTGAGTGAGCCAGGTGACTATCCAGAGGAAGAGAATTCCAGGCAGAGACAACTGCAGTTCCAAAAGCCTTAAGGCAGGAGTGCTCTGCTGCCCCTCCTTAATTTCCTCATTTCACTAAAGCTGGGTGAATACTGGGGGATGGGGGCAGAGACAGCAAGTTTCTGCTAACGCTGTATTCAATGCTTGCAATATTGATTTTTTTATTTAAAATGTCCAAAATGAGAGCAAGATATGAAAACACAGAGGAAGACCTCTGTTCACATGTTAGGAAAAATACATGGATCATACCCCATATATTTCACTATTTACACTTCAGCTACTGTGCTAGGCAGGCATTACTGCTCCCATTTTATAGACAAGGAAATTGAGGACCAATTGAGTAAGCCAGAATTCCAACCCAACATCCATGCTTTTCCCCTACATGACAGTTTCCCAGCAAAAATATTCTCTTCTTCCTTTTCTTTTTTTAAACTCTTGGTATTTCCTCCAAAACAGGAATTCATAATGTGATACATGTGATACATGGGGCCTTCAGAGGTCCTACAAGCCCTCAGAAAACGGTAAGTAATATTTTACATATAATCTATATAATATTTCTTGGGAGAAGAGCCATAATAATCATCACTTCTCAAAAGGTATCTGAGAGCTAAGTACCATTACTCCTGATTTATAATAGGGCCTCCTGCATCTCATTTTTGGTAGCTATTCCTGGTGTAATACGCCAAGGTATGAGAGAAGTTTAATCATCCCTGCTCGAGCTAAGGCGTCAACGAAGGGACTCTGATCTACACAGCCATGCAATCTTGGATACTCAAGTTTTTAAATTGGAAGGAACACAAAGACAGATTGCATGGGCCATTCCAGAGGAGGTAAGAATATACCAAAGAAAAGGAACACCTGCCATAAAGGCCCCTTCGTTTGGAGAAAAATATCTACCTTACTCTCCAGTCACAGTCCGTATCAGCCGCTTTATTGGACTATGTGGGGTTCCGTTATTCCTAGACAAGAAGGGAGACCCCACCCCTCACTAGAGGGGCACCACTCACTGCCTACTGTGGCCCACCTCTAACCCCACCCAATAAAAGTTCCTTCCCGGTAAGGCCAGTACTTGAGCATCAATCACAATGCCCCCAGCATAGTGTGATTCCCTGTAGCCTAGTAGTCTGAAGCATTAGCGTTAGGGTCAGAGAGATTTGGGTTCAAATCCTGTCTCTTCCTAGCTGTAAACCTGGGCAAGTTACATAACCTCTCTGAGCAGCAAAATGGCGATAATATTACCTATCTAATTGGGTTACTTTGCGAACTAAATGAGATAAGCGCACATACAAGGCTTGGTTCAGTGCCTAACAGAGTAAGAGAGCAATGAGTGGTAGTTATCGTTATCACCGTCGTTGTTGTTGGTCTAGCACACAGCTGTGAAGGCCTCTGAGCTACTCCAGCAGTCTCTGAGGAGGGGTCTCTGAGCTACTCCAGCAGTCCTCTAACCTGCCTCCCGCCCGGGATGCCCCCGGACTGACTCTCCCCTTTTCATCCACCGAGCGGCCTCCTCCTTCCGCCTTCCTGCAAGAATTACCCTTCTCCCAGGGCTCACGGGAGGCCCCTTCCCCAAACACGCCTCGCGCCGGGCCCCTTCCCCGGCGCGTTTCAATTCCGCCTCGCCCGTCGAGGTCACGCGCTCAGGGTTACCATTTTCTTGCTCTCCGCGCCACGGTTCGCCTGCCTCGACATGGTGCCGGTCGCCCCACCCCGCCTCGCCTCAGGCCCACTCGGCGACCCCCTCAGAGCCCGCTGAGTTCAGCCGTGGCCCCTCAGTCTCTGGCCCAGCGCGCGTGCGCGGCCTGCCGCGGGGCACCACGGGATTCATGGTCTAGCCGACGAGGATAAGTCCCGCCGGACAAACGCTGGACTACAACACCCAACAGCCCCGTTGGCAGAACCGCCCTTAGCGCAGTCGGACTGCAACTCCCGGAGCGCCCCGCGCGTAGCTAACTCGCGGAGGCCTGCATTCTGGACGCTAGGTGGCGTCCGCAGCTTGCGGTAATTCTGTACCAACGATCGCTCCATCCCCACCAGGTCAGAGAAGCTTCGCTGACTCCTCTCCCGCCCCCGTCGGTCTTGGAAATTCCCTCTTCCGAACCAGCCTCTTTGTTGCTGCAACAACTTCAGGGCCAGAAGTTCTCAGAATGTCCCAGAAAACTAGCAATGGCTTTCACACAGATCTGGCCTCTTCATTACAAAAATATTTAATGACCACCTACTATATTCCAAGCATTGCACTAGTGGCTTTCTCTTCAGACTGGCATCTATCCACAAAATCCCAAAGGCAGTCAGCACCTGCATCCTATCACCTGTGGCCTTGTGATGGCATAGCCAGTCTGTTAGATGAAGTTCAGACCAGTTTCTCTCCCTTCCTTGCCCCTCTCCCAGAACAACTATCCTGCCTGGTTGCCAGGAAAGATCACCAGCTTTGGTAAGTTAGCTGTGAGTTTGAATTCCAGCTTTGCCATTTTAGGCAAATTGCTGAATCTCTCTCAGTTGTGAAGATTGTATGCAGATTTCTTGGGCACATAAAAGACACAAAGTAAGTGGTGCCTTCCCTTCCTTCCGGCCATCCTCTAAAAACACAGCCCAACAAACAGGCCCCAGAAACACCAGAGGAATGTGCTGGCGACAGCCTCGCCCATCACCAAGGGGAAGTCCTACAGTCCCTACCACGGCTCTTTGGTTTCAGCTCCAGCCAATCCCTCCCTGGCTGGTCAACTTCGAGGGGGCTGGGCAAGGGGTCCCTGAGCACCTTCTCACTTGGGCCTGGTAGCCTGTCTCTGCAGCAGCTGCAGTCTAGCTTCTGGCCTTCACCATGACAACCAGCCTGTCCAGACATGAGCTAGCCAGGCTGGGGAAGGATGGGGGGCCTAGGCTGCTCAGGCTGAAAGCCAGTGCCCAGGGTTCCCCCGGTTCTTCCCTCAGGGTGCAGGACCAAGCATTAGTATACCCTTCTCCTCCCTGTGGCACAGACCTTCTGGGGCCTCCCTGGAGACAGTGACCTCTGCCTCTCCCTCCTTATGTCAGTGCCCAGGGGAGGAGGCTGAGGATTCTGGGAAGGAACTGAGAGTGGGTAGGAGGACAGGGAAGCTGGGGTCTGCCAAGCACCCAGAAGCCAACATAGCCAGAGAAGAGCCTCCTGCATTCCCAGGAGAGAGGACAGCTGAGGTGAAATCTGCAGTTGGCCGGCCCTGTCTGTTGGTCTGGGCTCCTCCCTGCCGGCTGCCCTTGGCTGCCCACAGAAACCTGAGTCACAGTCACGGCCAGCCGCCCGACCCCACCCAGCCTGCTGTCAGGCGGGGCCAGTCTGGAGAGAGCATGGAGGCGGAGACTCCCCCGCCTGGTCTCCCTGCCTCTGAGATTCTTTCTTTCTTGCTGCCTGTGATTCTTGCTGTTGGCATCTCTTTCTCTTTGTGATTCGAGCTCACAGTGTCATCAGTCTTGAATTAAGGGTGGGGATGGGGTCCATCTCAGGGGGATGTGTAGGGTCTCCTCTTTGCTCAGATGGGAACTTAGAAGCTCCTTCAACAGCTGCTCCAAGGGCTCTCAATCCATCATTCCCAAATCCCAATCCCTTCCCACCAAACCCTCTGGGCAAGGACATTTAGGAACACCTGGCATTACTCATCTTCGTCTCTTCCTTAGAAAAGAACTCAGGGAGAGTTTCCCATCCCTCTGAGGGGCTCTAGATAACATCACTGCCCCCAGCCCCATCCCAGGATCCCAAATGGCTGAACCTATTTGGTTCTGGACTGTGAGTTCCTTTCCCTCCAATCTCTCTTTGTTCCTCCCCATCCCCAAGAGCTGGAGGGAGGGAGGCCTTATTGCAGCTAGTGTCACCCCCACCTTGATGACATTCCCCACCTCCAGCCCCAGGGAGTGGACCCTGGAGGCTAAGGCTCCCCCTGAACAGCTGGTCTGGGTTAGAGACCCCTTCATACTGTGGTTCCTTGGTGGGGGGCGTGGGGGGAGTGGGTGAGAACCTGGTGTCCTGTTCTCTGGGCTGCCCCAGCATAAGGCCCCTCCCATTTCCTGCTCTGTGGATGCAGAGGCGGCCTCGGGGCTTCGGTCCTGCTTCAGTTCTCTGGGTCTAATCTCCTAGTGTTTTCTTTCACTTCTCTATCAGATTCATCATGCACCCGGTCCCACCAAACCTAGGAGGTTATAAGTGCTCTTGCTCTGCCCTCCCCCTCGAGGGGCCAGTTAGGGGACAGATTTCTGATTCCCATTCAGTGACCTGCCCCCTAGCCCCAGCCCAGCTTCGTGGTGAGACTAAGGGCTCATTCACGCCTGTTTCTGTGGAGGGGGAGGGGATTGCACTGGGCTGCAGGGGGTGGGGGAAGGAGCTGACAGAGCTCCCGGCGCCTCACTGAAGAGGGCAGGGCATACTTTTGGGGCTTCACCCTGATGTCGCAAGTGCCCGCCTTGCACTTTCTCTGGGCTGGCTGATATTGGGGGGTGGGGGGAGCATGTGGAGCCACCTAGGTGCTGTCATTCAGTCCCAAACTCAGAGAGAGCCATCTGCTCTAACTCCTCTGGGTTGCTGGGGCTTGGGATCTGCCAGGGATCCTGATGAGGGCTAGAATGGAGAGGAGCCCACTTCATTTGCTCACCTTGACTGCACCAATCACAGGACACACTCACCCTCCTGGCTCCCCCTCAGCCCTCCTCCCAGAACTTCCTGTGGAATTCATCTGCTGTGCAAGAAGCCTTCCAGGGCTGGCCAGTACTGTCCCTCAAATTGTGTAACTCACAGATGTGCTGCTGGCCCCCACTACAGCATCTTGTTAAGGGATGCAGGTGCCTCCACCTTCAATCTAGAGAAGATGACATTTGGGGCCTGATAAAATTCTTCATTGTGGGGGGCTCTCCTGTGCATTGTACCATGGTTAGTGGTATCCCTGGCTTCTACTCACTAAATGCCAGTTGCACTTTCAGTTGTCTCTTAGGTATTACCAGATGAACCCTGGAGCACAAAATTGCCCCTGGTTGAGAACTACTGAGCTAGAACAATATTCCACATCTCTCTTTGTCAGCGAGGTCTCCAAAGTCAATCCCAGATAATTAGACAATTTTAAAGCCCTGCTGACCCTTCCCCTACTGGAGAATCTTCAACAGCAACCTATGATCTTACATTTCCAAGTCAACTGGCACTCAAGATCCGTATAGGCTATCCCTGGCCTATCGTCTCATCTTTAGCTACCATTTCCCCCTCCACTATTCTTGAGCTCTAGGCAACATGGGACTCTCACTATTCCCATCTGTAGTCTTTGTCCCTGAAGTAACCTCTGCCTACCTACCCATCCTTCAAGGCCAGGGGGTGAGGAGTGGAGGAAGAACCATCCCAGAGGGCTGTCCTCCTCTCAGGTTTTGTTCCTAAATCCTCCTCAGTCTCAGCACTGCCTGGCCCAGGCTGGGCCTGTTCAGCTCTGGAAGATGCAGGTTCCTGAGACCTCTGATCTCACATATGACTGCTGCCCCTTCCTCCAGTCCTGAGCTAGGCAATCATCAACTCCATCATCCACATGTTCCCTTCGCCCTGCAGATGGGGTGGCTGGCAACAGAGATGGAAGACCTGCTCTGCATGCTAATCCACTTTTACCTCCTGAAGCCCCCTCATCATCAGAGCTGTCATCATCATGCTTCTTTATTGGGCACTTCATTTAAGAAGGCTAAGCACTTCATTTGCACTGTATTATTTAATCCTTGGAAAGACTCCATGATTCTTCATAGCACTTTATTTTCCTGAAATTATAGGTGAGCAAATAGGGTTTCAGAAAAGTTGTCACCAGTTGAAGATTACGGGCTATAGTTGCCAGCCTTCCACTGCCATCCTTTCCTACTGTTTTGGAAAGGCACTGTTCTCTCCCTAGGCCCTCCCAGGAGGGCTCAGGCCCCCAGCTGTTCACACCTCCCAGGACTGGCTGCCCCCAGGTTGTCTGAGACCCAGACCCTTTTGTTTGCTACCCTCCCCTTCCAAAACGCTGCCCTCTGCTCAAAGGAGATGCTGGGGCAAAAGGAGAGTGGGCAAAGAGCATCTCACTGGGTATAATTTTGGCCAATGGAGGAACAGAGAGCTGCCTTTGTGGAGGTCAAGACAAGGGCAGGGCCAGGGGTGGGCAGGCCCAGCTGTGCCTCCTCGTTCCTCCCCTCAGTCAATCCTGCAGCACCGTCATCGATCCATCTTCCCAGGAAGCTCCCCACTCTCTGCCCCAGGCTGAGCCCAACTTGGCTAGATGCCCTCACCTCAGCTGGCACCCATAAGGGAATTGGGGGATCCACACCAGGGGATTGGGAGACGGGGCTACTTTGGGGAGTCAGGAGAGGCTCACCCCATCCAACCACAAGCTGCGGGGGAGAATGTGCTTCTGAGGAGATTGGAGGGGTCTTCCCATGGGGGCGGGGGAGGATCAGGGCCAGGACCACCCACTGGGGAGCCAGGAAGAGCCCAGAAGATTAAAGACCTGGGTGAAGCAGCAGTGGAGGGCTGTAATTACCCCAGAGAAGCAGTGAAGACACCAACCATAGGAGGCTGGAGGATGGGCAGCAACAAGGCCCCCATCCCTGCTCCCCACCCCAGCCATCACTGGCGGAGAGAAAGCGTAGCCTTTGGGAGAGGGGAGGTCTCCGTTTGACCCTTCTTCATGCCCCACGACGTCTCTGGGGCCGATTGTGTTTGAGGTGGGTTTGGGAGACAATTCAGACTAGGAGTTGCTCCCGTGGCCCCAGAGCTCCCAGGCTGCAGAGTGGGATCGGGGACTCCCAAGCCGGCTCCCCCACGCCTCCCCCCAGTCCCAGCGGCGGGTGAGTCACCCGAGCGCTCCCTACATAGTCTTCTCGCGCTGCGGCGCGTACCAACGCCCGGTGGCGGGGGGGGTGCAGCTCAACGGGCATCCTCCCTCAGCCGTGGTGCCCCCTTCTCCGCGGTCGCAGAGGGGGCTTCCCGAGGTTCGAGGCCGTGAGCTCCGGGGGGGGGGGGACGAGGGCGGGGCGAACGCATGGCGGCCTAGTGCCTGAGCCCTGAGGGGGCGGTCCTCCCCGCGCCGCACTTGGTACGCTCCAGCGGCGAGGCCAGGCCCAGCCCGGGCTGTACAATAGGGCTGGGTCGCGGCCGGGACTGGGCCGGCGCCGGGCAAGGAGCGGGATCGCGGCCTGAGCCGACGGACACTAGGCGGACGGCGACTCCGAGCGTTGCAGGCCCCCAGCCGCTCCAGCCGCGACCTTCCTCAGAGCGTCCCCGCCTCCGAGTCCTTGCCAGCCGGGCTGGGACGGGCATGATGCGCCGCGGGACCGCCTTCCTGGCCGCGGGCGGCCGCTGCCGTCATCGCTGAGACCCCGAGACCCCCAGTGACGCTGCAGCCATGGAGAGCGGCCCGGATGCAGAGCCAAGCCCCGGCGCACCCCCAGGTATCCCGGGAGCCACCCAGAGGAAGAGGGGTGGGGAGGTCGAGGGGCCGCAGGAGAGGCCGAGGATGGGGCCGGCACTCTGGGCGGGGACCCCTCCCCCGCCGCGCCCTCTGACCACTTTGAAGTTTAAAAATAAAGGCTGCGGTGGCTGCCGCGACTCCCGGCCGCCGACGCATCTTCTGACAGTTGCCCCCTCCCCCACCCGGGGCGCCCTACGCGCCGGGATCCGCGGGAACCCGGCTCTAGAGTTGTCGGGGAGACCCTCCCGCCCCAGCCCAGTGCTGTCTTGGCTTCCCCACCCCCACCCCCACCCCCTTCCTGCTCCACCCCAGGCCCTGAGTCCTCTTCCACTGAGCTGAGGCTTCTGTCCCCATCCCCATGCCCGGTGGGCACGTGTGACCCCCGCCTGGATGTGTGTCTCGGGGGTCCAGAGTCTCGGGCCTGGCGCCCTGCGTACCGAAGCCTGGACTCTGGCGTCCCCCACGCCCAGGCCCCGACCCATACCTCGCCTCCACCCCACCCCTCCAGCTGCCGCGCAAAGGGCCTGTTGCTGCTGCCCGCCGGCCGCGAGGGGAGGGGAGGGGAGCGGAGCGGACCGGAGGGGGAGGTCTCTGGTGGAGGCGGCTGAGAAACCCGCCGGATAAAGGCGAGGGGGAGGAGGAGGGGGAGGCGGCATTGTTAGGGGAGAGGGCGGGAGCTGGGGAGTGGGTCGCCTCCCCTGCAGCCTGGCCTGCTCCGGAGCCCACCCAGCCCGATTTGGGGAGGAGGTGGACAGAAGTAAATCTGCTTATGCTGCCCTCCCTCCTTCGCAGCCTCTCGGGGCCTGAGTCTCCCCCTGGAGAATGAGGTGAAGGCTCAAGGCCGCACTCCCGGGACCTGCCTCATCATTCTCCAGGCTGGGGCTTTAGCCACCTTCCCCCCTTCATACACACCCTCTCCAGGCCCCAGACCACCAAAGCACCCCTCCCCCCTCCTCCCCAATAACCACCGGGGCCCAGGACTTCTGCAAATCCCATTCGGCTCTGGGAGCAGCTGATGAGGGGGTGGGGACAGGTTTCTGGTTGGGCCTGCCTGGTGTTGGAGGGAGGCGATTTCTCTTTTTCCCTCTTCCTGGAAGGGGAGGGAAGAGCACAATTACTGAGGACCCAAGTTTTGTTCCCACTGACTCAGGGGGAGGCGGCCCTATCCCCACACCCCCATGGAGTCCTGGAGCCTAATCCTGTCACCTCCCTGCCTCCTGGGGCATGGGCTACCATGAAACAGTGTCTGTGGGTG
This sequence comes from Bradypus variegatus, assembly GCA_004027775.1. NCBI lineage: Eukaryota > Metazoa > Chordata > Mammalia > Pilosa > Bradypodidae > Bradypus > Bradypus variegatus. Next base: position 14,530 of record PVKY010000566.1, read on the forward strand.
TGGACAACCCAGAATAAGGTGGGGCCGCTTGGCTGTGGGTGGGCTCCTCCTCTTGCCAGCATGGGTGCTTCGAGGGGACCTGGTGGGTGTGGGAGCTGGGAGAATGCAGAGGGGAGGATGCCACCAGGCTGGTGTGGTTGGCAGGTTTGTAAGCTGTACTGGAAATAAGGACGCCTTTTTCTCTCTTGGCTCTGCTGAGCTGGAGAGGGGACACCCAGGGAGACGCAGCCTAGTTCTACCTGCCGACTGGCCTTCTGCCCCTGAGGGTCCCTGGCACTGCTGTGTACATTGGGACCTGAATGGGAAGGCAACTGGGCCATGTAAGAGGGACCTGAGTGGGCAGTGGTTCATAGTTAGGGCACTTGGGTGAGATGCCTGGACTGAATATGAGAGCATGGGGTGGGGGGTGCTGGGAGGCCTGGATGGGGGTGGTGACTGCATGCAGGGTCCTGGATTGGGAAGACTCTTTTATACAAGGGTGTCTAGATGGAGTTATGTGAGAACCTGGATAGGGATGGTGGCTGGTTCTTACACAGAAAACTTGAAGGGGATGGGGTCCCCTGCAAGGCAAGGGCTTCCTGGGAGTAGAGTTAATTCAACAAGCCACGAGCACCTGGCATGTCCACAGTATATGCCCTGGGAGAGTTTGAGGCTGGGGCTGAGATTCTCAGTGCACATGACAGGATCCCTGACCTCTTTTGCATTCCCTTTGCCCACTTGCGCACTGAGCGTTAAAGGGAGGCATGGAGGAAGGGGGTGAGTGTAGTATCCCTTTTTGGGTCCAAAGACCTGGTGGAAATCCCAGTAAGCCATTTACTGGCCATGGACTGGGGGCAGTTTCTGGCCCTGGAAAATGGGGGCAGTGTAATCAGCCCGGCAGGGTTAAGGTGAGGGCACTCAGACACCCACAATAAAATGTCCTTACCATTATTGTGCTCCCTGGAACTGATGGCAGGAGGCTGGGCTGCAGCATGGGAGGTGGGGGTGGGGACTGGAAATCTGTTTAGTTAAGAGTGCAGACTTAATTTATTACTGTGTGACCTCAGGTGAGTTGTTGAACCTAAGTCTTAAGTATTCCCATCTATAAACTGAGAGTAATGGGAGAAACTTTCTCATAGAGACCTTGAATCATTAGATTAGATGAACAAATAAAACACTTAGCCCAGGCCCTGGCATGTAGTTAGTACTCAATAAACGCTGGCTGGTTGATTGTTTTTGTTGTTTTTAAATGTTTTTAAAACAACATAAATTATTATTTATGTTTGATTCCTTTGGAGATCTGAAGAGGAAGTGGATAATTAGAATTTCAGGAGGCAAATGTGAGGCAGAGGGGAGGGAAGAAGGGAGTTCCAGACAGATGTGAACCAGGGTATATGTGGGGAACAGCGGCACAGCCAGAGTAGAGAAGACCCAAGAGGAGTGCACCCAGTCAGCCATTACACCTAAGCTGCTGCCCCATCACGTGCCCAGCCCAGTGCCCTTGGGGAGCTCTTAGACCAGTGGTGGAGGCAGAGGTGCAGAACACTGCAATCTGGAGATACAGTGGTGATACCTGTCGGAACAGGGGGCTCTGGAGGGCTTCACAGAGAAGGAAGCATTTGAGGTTTGGTGAGATTGACACAAAGGGCTGTGGCCAGCCTGGCTGGCATCTCCTACCTACAGCTTGGGGTGGGGCTAGGGGATCCTTGAGCTGGTAAGCCCAGTAATGAGGTCTCTAATGAGCCCCTAATGTGCATCCATGCATATGCAAATGAGAAGGGGCACTGGGCCAGCTCCACTCCCCCCCCTGTGATGGACACTGGAAATTGGTGGGACCCTGCTAAGGGAGGGGGGAGGGGGCTGAAAGCAAGGCCCAGGCTAGGCGGGTAACACTTGAGGCTTTCTCGGCAATTCTCAGGCCATATGGACTTGGGTCCCCACTGGGCTTTGGGGCCACTGAGGGAGCCATCTAGCCAGGCGAGATAATACAGCTTTGTTGGCCTGTGGTAGCTCTGCCTGGCACCCTGGGCACAGCCTTCAGTGTTCCTGCATCACCTCTCAGCTGCAGCGCTGCCCTGAGGGGAGCAGAGAGGACGGTGTTGCTGGCATAGTGTTCCTCACCAGGCTGTAGAGAAGACTTGGGCCAAGCGTAGACTCCTTGGTGGACCAAATTACCTCCCATTTATTATCTCCTACTCCCCTTTATCAACCCCCCCCCCTTTATTACAGGCCTTCTCTGTGCTGGGCACAATGCTAAACATAGTGCATGCAGTATCTCATTTGTTCCTCACTCAATGCCATAACTATTATTATCCCCATTGTACAGATGAGGCTCATCAGAGATGCAAAGCCACTTGCCCAAGGTCACACAAGTAGAAATTAGCAGAGGCAGGATCTGAGCCCAGGTCCATCTGACTCCAAAGCCTGTCCTCCAAACCTCTATGCTATTCTGCCCCTGGACATTGGCCTCTGCTGAGTTCTCATTGCCAAGTAGGCTGGTGACAGGGTCTGGCCTTTTCTTTCATGACTAGTCTTCTGTGGGCATCTTGTGGGACTCTAGGATTTCTTCTCTGGCAGAGGTGGAGCCAGCTGGGACCCCCAGAGCCCTGCTAGGCCAGAGTCTGAGTAAGTCAGACCAGGAGGAGGCCTTGGTCCCAGGCGGTGGTGACAGTCCAGCCAGTGGGCCATCACCAGCCCCTGGGCTGAGGCTGGGCCTCTGCTCTCAGCATCTGGGCCCAGCCTGGGCAGCCCTGCTGGGGCTGAGGGAGGGACGTGGTGGGGCCCAGGCTGCGGGATGGGGTCATTTCCTGCCGCCTAAAATAACAGGAAGTGGGTGCTCCTGATCGGAGGCCGGGAACAATGGCCGCCAGCCGGGCCAGAGAGCTCTTTCAGATCTGCAGTCTCTGCTGGGTTCCCAGCTTTACCACCCACCCAGGCCCATGATCTGGCCCCGATGCCTGGCTGCCCAGGTTCTGAGGGCTACCTGGAACAGGTTGCCCCCCTCCTGGTGCATCCCTTCTCAGAGAGAGCTCAGCCCCATCCAGACCGGGAGTGATGCTGTCCCCTCACGGTTCCCTCTGTCCCAGCCCCACAATCAAGCATCCCCCTGCCCCCGGGGGTTTGTCCTTCCTGCCTGCTCCCCATTATCCCAGCCCAGACCTCTCCAGAAGGAGGGTATCCCCAGGAAGCTGCCCCCATCAGGCAGTAGGGTGAGGATGCAGGCTCTGTTACAGTGATTGGGGTCCAACCCCCAGCCTGCTACTCACCAGCCATGTGGCTTAGGCAAGTGTCTTAATCTCCCCGAATGTTTCCTCATTTGTAAACTGGGTAATGATACCTACCTCATTTGATTGTGGTGAAGATTAAATGAACTCATGCTTTTCAAGTGTTTATACCTGTGCCTGACAGAAGCATTAGTTGCTGATCAGACTTTCTTTGGGCCCAGGTCAAGGAAAGCCTAAAAGGCACAGGGCAGAAGTGGCCTGAATGAGGCTGTGTAAATATACTGGGGACATTGTGTCTCCGTGTGTCTCTGCGGCTTCATCTGTGCCTCGGGGTGGGTGCTTGACTCCATGTGTGGGAATGTATGTGTGTGTAGTTCTGTGTTCCCCTCTGATTCTGAATTCCATTCGGTCTGTTTCCTATGTGAGAAAGAGAGGAAGACATAAAGAATGTCTTGTCTCTTGCCATTGTGCGGGCTCTGTCTACACTGTCTGGGTGTCTCCCTCTCTAGTGTGTGTACACGTCCATCTCTCTGGGTGTCCCTGCCCATCCATCTGCCTTCCTGGCTTCATTTGTCTGGTCCAGCATTACTTCCTGAGGTGCTGAGCCCTGTTCTGTTTCCTCTCTCTGCAGCATGCCTCCGTGGCCCCCATGCTCCCCGCCCAGGGGTGCTGCCTGTGCACACTCCCCACCCCCTCCCCAACTCTCCCCTGGGCACTCTCTTGCTCTGCCCCTGAGAAATGGGCCACTCGCTCCCGGGCCTGCCCAGGTGCCTCACTTCCTGCCTCCTGGTGGCCAGCCTGGGCAGGAGCCTGCCTTCCCTGCATTCCTGCACTCTGAGCTCAGGGCCTCCCCGCCCCACCTACACCCTTCACCGTTGTGGGGGGAACCCCCACTGGGGGGAGCCACCAAATCACTTCCTTTTTCAGAAAACAGGCAGGAGCCTTTGGGGAGGGGTGATGTGACCGCCTACCAGAAAAAGCATGACATAAGGGCTTTGTCATCAGGCAGACCTGGGTTCACTTCCTAACTCTGACACTGATGTGAGCAATTCACTTAACCTGAGTAATAGTTCTCTCACCTGGGAAATGGAAGCCATCAGAGTACTTTCTCTTTAGAGTTGCTTTAAAGAATTAAATGAGATAAAGGAAAGTGCCTCCTAAATGGTAGGGCCTCAGTAGATTAGCTTGTTTTCCTTACTGGGCTTAGGGCCTGCCAGGGGCTCAGGACTGACTGATATGATCAAGACATTTAGGATCTAGAAAGACTAGACTTTGGAACAGCTTGGGTGTCTGACTATAGCTGTTCATAGAACCCCCATCCACCCACCCACCCACCCACCCACCCATCCATCCAACCATCCAGGCATTCATTAACAGAAAGAACTCCTCTGTGCCAGGCAGGCCCTCTCTAAGGCCCTGAGGCTGCAAAAATAATGAAGACCCAGTCCTTTCTTGCGATGAACTCTCACACGAATGAGGGATGGGGTGGATGGCAAGCAAACAGAAAAGCTAAAAACTCAGTTATCAGTGTTGTGAGAGGAATATTTGGCCCCGTAGGAGTTGTTGGGACAGGGAGAGGATGGAACGGAGAGGAAAGAACTGCCAGCTCCCAGTGGGTGGAGAAGGGACGCTAGCAGCCTGAGACATGTGGCAGTCCCTCCAAGGGACTTGGCCCTGATCTTTCTGCAGATCCCAGGCACATCCTTTCCAAACCCCTTTTGGGGCTCTTGGGAAGACAGGACTTTTTGACCCCACCTTGCAACCAGCTCCTGCACCTTTGCCCTGCCAGTGCTCTTTGTGCCAAGAAGTAAATACAAACTATCTGTCTCTTATCCAGTTCTTAACAAATACTTCTGGTAGATACCAACGTAATAATGTAAAACTGAAAGTGGCTAAAACTGCACAATCTGACATAGACCAAAAATAACATAGACTAAAACTGAGTGGCAGTTTCCATCTGGTGATTGGAAATGGGAAGAAATTAAAAATGGTTAATCATACCATATAGATAATTAATAAAGGAATTAATTCAGCTTGATATAATTTGTCCCAGATACATACCACGGTCCCAGTAACATTTCCTCAGGTTTGGCCTAATTCAGAGGAAAATATTTGTATTCAGGGTCAATAGTCCGCCAGGTCAGAAAAGGAGTTCCAAATGTTCTGTTTGCCTCTCGAGAAATTTTTCTTGTTGAGCTACTGGAGTAAATACTCATTATTATTTTTATTAACTTCTTAGGGACTTAGTCCAGGAAGGTGCACAGACATACTGAGATGTGGTTGTTACGCTTCCTTTCAAGTGTTTATCCCTGTGCAATAAAATGTCACATGGACCTACTCTTCATTAGAGTAAAAAAAATCTTCCATGTGGGCCTGCTTCAGGCTAGGTGGCCTCAGGTTTACCATATTATAGTGCTTTATTTTCATTCAACAGCATTTCCTGATGTCTCCATGTACTTGGCTGGTGATAGAGTAGTAAGCAAAACAGGCATGGTCCAGCCCTCTTAGGGGCTGGCAATAAAGAAAGAACCTCACAAGAAAGTTTAAATTTAAACTTTCAAGTTTAAGTTTAAAATTGTACCTGTGACAGTGCTCCAAACAAGAGGCATGTGAAGCCAGATTCATCCTGGTCAGAGAAGCCAGGAAAGGGTTACCTGAGGAAGTGATGACTGAGCTAAGATCGGAAGGGTGAGTCAGAGTTAACTAGGAAAAGAGGCAAAGAGCATGTGCAAAGGCCCCGTGGCAGGAGGGAACATGGATGGTTATTGGAATTAACAGGTCTGTATGACTGGAGTGCAGAAAGCAAGTGCAGAGCAGGGTCCGAGAGGAGATTCAAGTGGGGAAGGGGGACAGTGGGGGCCAGACTATGCCAAACTTTAGGTTGGGTGCAAGGATTTTGTCTTTATCTTCAGAGCAGTGCGAAACCACTAACAGGTTTCGAGTAGTAGGAAGCACCATGATCAGATGTGCATTTGGAAAAGATTACTCTGGCTGCTCAGTGGAGAGCCGAGTGGGGATGGGTGCAGGGAGAGCAGTGGGAGGAGTTTGCAGTCATCCAGGTAAGAGAGAGGATGATGGTGTCTGCTAGGGTGGAGTTCATTCATTTATTCATTCAACAAATAGCTATGGAATGCTTCTGTGCCAGCCTCCATTGGCTCTAGAGATACAGCAGCTAACGATGTAGACAACAACCCGTGCCTTCATGGAGATTATACTCTAGTGGTGGGAGGCAGTGTTAGAATGGTGAGAATGCTTGTGGAGAAAAATAGAGTTGAAAAGAAAAAGGTATACTTGGAAAGGGGAGGGACAGTTCAGGTGCAGTTTGTTTTAAATCGGGGGTCAGGGAAGGCTTCAGTGAGAAGTGACATTCGAGTTAAGAACAGGAGAATTTGGGGGCAGAGAATTCTCCCCAGAGGGAGTAGCAAGTTCAAAGCTTGCCTGAAGCTGGACCGTGCCTGGCATGTTTAAGGAACAGTGAGGAGGACTGTGTGGTTGAGGAGACTGAGCAAAGGGAGAGAGGAGGAGATAAGGCGGGAGAGGTGACAGGCTGGAGAGGGAGGATTCTCTAGGGCCTGGTAGGCCAGTGATGACTTTGGTTTTTCCTCCCTGCATGATGGGGAGTCCTCGAAGGATTTTGACAGAGGAGTGACATGATCTGATTTCTTTTTAAACAGAATCACTCTGGCTGCGATGTTGATAAAAGGCCAACATTGGAAACACACAACAGGAGCAGAGGGTCTTTTACAAGAGGTGATGGTAGCTTGGACCAAGGTGGTAAAAGTGGAGCTAGTGAGAAGTGATCGGATTTGGATACATTTAATCAAGGAGACGAAAGGTTTTGCTGAGAGAATAGATATGGGGTATAGGATAAGAAGAGTCTGAAATAACTCCAAGGCTTTTGGCCTGAGAAATTCGAAGGGTGGTGTTGCCACGAACTGAGATGAGGAAATGGAGGGAGAAGCAGGTTTGGGGATCAGGAGCTCAGTTTTGGATGCATTAAACTTGGGACATCAGCTAGACACCCCAGGGGTGTTATGTAGGGAGTTGCACGAATGAAACTGCAACTCATGGGAGAGGTCGGGGTTGGAGACATAAATCTGGTTGTCATCAGCAGAGTGACAGTATTTAAAGCTGTGAGTCTGGATGAGATCACCCAGGGAGTACGTGTAGACAGAAAAGAGATGAGGTCCTGGCCTGAGCCCTGGGGCACTCCAGCGTTAAGACGTCAGGAAGTTAAGGAGGGACCTCAAAGAAGACTGAGAAGTTCAGCCAGCCAGGTAGAAGGAAAACCAGGGAAGCATGTAAGTCTTTAAAGCCGAGAGAAGAAAGTGTTTCAAGGGCCATGGAGGGATCACCTGTGTCAAATGCTGCTGATAGGTCAATGTGAGTTCTGCAAAATGGATTTAACAAGGTGGAGGTCACTGTTGACCTTGAGAAGAGCAGTTTCATGGTGCGGTGGAAGTGAAGGCCTGACCAAAGTGAGTTCTTGTGGCAGAGATGGGAAGAAGTAGATTCTTCAGGGCAGCTGCCGCTTATGGAGCCCCTCCCTGCCAGGTGCCAGAGGTGATGCACCCACTTGCTGTCTGTCACAAGAACTCGGGGAAGAAACCGAGGCTTGGATAGGTAAAGGGCATGCCCGAGGTCCCAGAGCAGAGCCAGGAAGCCCACTCAGGCATGCCCGACTGTAAAGCCTACAGCCTTTCCACTCTGCTGCATCTGATGCCCAGGTGCGGGTCCCTCCCAGGCCTCCTCCCTCCACCCGAGCTCCCATCAGATGGATAGGGATAATTGGGACCTAGTTGGGGACTCACTATCTTGCCTGGTGGGTGTGATTTGCTTAGGTGTAGACAACTACCCGCCTACCAGTTTGCCTTGCGACACCTGAAGCATGCATGGGTGCTAGGAGAACAGGGATAAACAGGCCTCACCCTTAGACTTCAAGCTTGGTACTTGCACACCCAGGCTTTGGCCCAGACAGTCCTGGGTTCAAATCCTGGCTCCACCACAAGCTGATTCTGGGACCCTGGGCAAATCACTTATCAGAATAAGCCTCAACTGCCTCCTCTGTATAATGGGCATAAGAATCTCTGTCTCTCAGCATCGTTATGAGGTTGCAGGATGGGGATATGAGGGCTTAGTTCAGCTCCTGACTCAGAGTGGGCACACATGAAATGGTTGCCAGTAGTTAGTTTTGTTGCCCATTGGAGTTGGTAAAGGAGTTTGCAGCTGGCTAGGAAATAGACTGGCAGTGACCAGGCAGCTGTTGTGAGCTGGTATGGGGAGAGCTGGGTGGACTGTCATGGGGATTAGTGTCTGGCAGATTTGGAGGGTCCGTTGGGGAGACAGGGCCTTGGTGGGGCTCTTGCCTAGAGCCCAGGAAGCTAAAAGGGAAAGAATGGGGGGAAATTAGTGTGATTCTCAGGTAATTTCATTACAAAACATGTATTACCTCACCTTCTGCCTTAACCAGAGGCAGGAGGGTGGGATGGGTCAGCGCATGGGCTCTGGTGAAGATGCCTGAGTTCAAATCCAGACCCCTCCAGCTTACCAGCTGAGTGACCTCCAATTGCTTAACTTCTTTTTGCTTTACTATCCTTACCTATCTGAAGGATATTTATATTGCTTCCTTTGTAAGTATTGTCAGTGAGGGTTCAACAAGTTAATACATGCTTTGAACAGGGAAAGCTCTCAATAATTATATAAATGTTAATGGTTATTGTTTTAACTAACAGTCATCACAATCCTGTGAGGTAGGTATTATTTTACCCACATTTTATAGATGAGGAGCTCTGGCACAAAGAGGGTCTGTAACCAGCCTAAGATCACCCAGGTAATTAGTAGGGAAGCCAAAACTCATACTCAGCCTGACTTCAGAGCCCAAACTCAACCACAAGGCTCCACTGCCTCCCTGAAGAAGGCACCAAGTGTCCCAAAGGCAGTTCCTTAGGTGCCTCTACCTGCCCCCCACCCCACATGCTGTCACCCACCTGCAGAGGTGTTGCCACCTCCTGAGGGGGCCGGAGTTCCCAGCGCAGAGGACCCAGCATGGTGGAGGTGCCCTGTGAGAGCAAAAAATGCTTCCTTAGATTCATCTTCCCATGTACCCCAGCCCTGCTCCCTAAGCCTGGGTCAGTGGCTGTGCCCCTGCCATTTCCTCAGTACACAGAGAGTAGCAGCAGATGGCAACAGGGCTCAAGAGGCAGAGGCTTCCCTTTATGGGAGACCTGGCGGCTTCATAAGACCCCCCAGGAAAAGGGAGGGAGGTGCCTCCTGGCATATGAATCGTGCCACACACTGTGCCAGGCACTGTACTGACACCTCTACTACCTTGGGCTTATAATCCCCATTTTACAGATAGGAAAACTGAAGCTTAGAGAGGTTGATTGCCTTGCCTAAGGTTATCTGCTGGGGAAGTGGGCCCTCCCTTCCTTTCTTGGTGAAATAAGAATTGGGGCCCTTATCTGGCTGACTCCAAAGCCTTTCAGCTCTCCCACAGTGTACATGTGCATATGTGTGTATGCACACATGTACATGTGTACCTATCAAATTATGTGTCTTCCTTACTTGGCACTTTGGTGTCTTTTCCAGGGTCCCTGGAATATTTGTGTTTTGAGAGAAGAAATATGGAGTGGTAGAAATTTAAAAGAAAAATGGTTACAAAGTGGACTTAGCTGGTTGCCCCCACACTGGGGATTTTAGCAACATGGGCATCTCACTTGGGCCCAGGCTTATGTCCTTCCTCTTGGTTGGTTCCGAGTGCCCCCTAGCACCAGCGCCCTCTGTGCACCAGACCCTGGGCTAGGTGGACACTATGACTCAGCAATGAAGCAGAGATAAGGAAGGCCGACACCAAAACAAATCATTACCATTTGGTGCGTTAATAAGTGTTACAAACTTTTCTCAGTTCTTCCAAGGCACCCTGTTCCCTTCTTCCCCAGGACCTTTGCACATGCTTCTCTCTTTGCTAGAAACCCTCATGTCTCTCCTCCTTGTTTTGCCAACTCCAATTCACCCTTCAGATTTTATCCTGGTTGTCACTTTTCCAGGAAGCACCCCCAAAGGTAGATTAACCTGCAGTTGCCTGGCTATTTGTCCATCTACCCTGCTGGAGGATGGGATCCACAAAGGCAGAGAACACAGCTGTTTTCTTACCATTATATATATAATCAGCATCTGGAACAGAGTCTGGCACATAGAAGGAACTCAGTATGCATGCATGCATGCATGCATGAATGAGTAAGTCAGTTGGATGAGGGAGGTAGGCTGTGTGTTGAACGGATTGCACAGACGTACTATCTGACCCTCTCTCCTCTCCCGTGTTGGTCTTTCAGCTATGGCAGCCAGGATCCCCACAGAGCCAAGACCTTCTCCAGAAGGTGACCCCTTTCCACCACCACCACCGATGTCAGCCCTGGTCCCTGATACTCCCCCGGATACCCCCCCTGCCATGAAGAACCCTGCTAGCCCTAAGCAGGTTCTAGTGGAACCAGTGAGCCCCCCAGGGCAGGTGGGGCCTACACCAGCTCCCCCACAGGATGAGACCCCTTCCTCAGAAGTGAAGAGCAGAGGCCCCACCCCGCTAGCCACAGGCCCACGGGAAACAAGGCCTCCTCGAAGGAGCAGCCAGCCATCCCCAACAGCAGTGCCAACCTCCGACAGCCCTCCCACCAAACAAGGTGTGTGTGATGGATGCCCCCAGTTCTGGGCCCAATGTCCTTGGCCCCTTGGCCCTGGAGGAGATTGGGAAAGAGATGGGGAAAGGAAAAAGGAGAGGAAGGGAGGGCCTGAGGCTGACTAATTCTGCTCTTATTCCCCTTGCTTACTAAGATGTGAAAAAGGCAGGAGAAAGGCACAAGCTGGCCAAAGAGCGGCGAGAAGAACGGGCCAAGTACCTGGGTGAGTGTTTGGGAAGCAGCTTCATCATCTTCATTATTGTCAGCATCACCATCAACATCCTATTAATAACAGCGGGCACCTCTGGAACACTTAAATTATGTGCTTTGTGCTCAGAGCAATGCAAGCACCATCTCATTTCATCCTCTCGATAGCCTTGTGAAGTATTACTCCCATTTGCAGAGGAGGAAACAGAGTCTCAGACAGATGAAATCAGCGGAATAGCTGAGATTCAGATTCACAAAAGTCACATCTCACTCCAGATCCCATGCTCTTAGTCACGGCCCAGCAGGCCCCCAAATCAGATGGGATCTTGCACTAAATAACTTATTTCTCCTTCAGCACTCCGAGTCCATGAGGTCAATGGGGGAGAAATAGGCCTCCATTCTGAGGCCTGCACCTGCCTTCAGGAAGCCCTCTGATTTGAGGAGAAGCCTGAGAGGGAAGGTTCCCCTTAAGCAGGCAGGAGAAAGACCCACCCAGAGCTGGGGTAATGGGAAGGTCATTCGGAGGAGATACGCTTGGCAGGGCCCACTGCAGAACCCCTCACCCCCCTCTCTCCTGGGGACTCCTTTCCCAACAGCAGCCAAGAAGGCTGTGTGGCTGGAGAAGGAAGAGAAGGCCAAGATGCTGCGGGAGAAACAGCTCCAGGAGCGCCGGCGGCGGCTGGAGGAGCAGCGGCTTAAAGCCGAGCAACGCCGAGCAGCCCTGGAGGAGCGGCAGCGACAGAAGCTGGAGAAAAACAAGGTGCGTTTGTGCCAGTTTCTGAACAGGGCATGCATGCATGCATCTGTGTATATGTGGGTCCACACACCTGTATCCTGGCTAAGTGTGTCCTTGTATGTGCATGCATGCCTCTGCGTCATCTGTGTGTATGTGGTTATATCTGGGTTCACATCTTTACTTGTGTCTGTGTGTGCAGTATGTGGGGATGTGCGCTACGGTGTACATGCTTGGTTCGGCATTGTAGGTGTGGATACCTGTAACCGTGTGCACTGTCCGCATGTGTAGTTGGGTGCACGCCCCTGGGGGCCTGTGTTTGTATGCATGCAGATATGTATCTGTATGAGCATGACTTGCTCCATGACACAGGTAGAGCCCTCACTTGAGCACTGGTGAGGAAATGGAGGAAAAGGTGGCCTGGGCCTGCCCAAGGGAAAACATACCTCCAAGGCCTGCTTCAGGGGCCCCAGACCGAGGGGAAAACAGCCTCAACATCAGGATCCTCAGTGCCAGAGCTACATGGCCCTGCCTGGGAGCCCCAGACCCAGGGGAGTCCCACCCTGTCCTCAGAGAGACAGTGAAAACAGAGAACAGTGAAAAGCTTCCCAAGAACAAGTGGAAAGGGATCTGTTGCCAATGGTCCCTAATCATAACAAGGATTCAATAACCTTAGTCACCTGCAATGAGTCAGGAAAAGCTTTCTCCAGGTATGACAAATGATTCTGATCCCAGACCTCTCTCCTTTCCCTTTTACCTCCAGGAGCGCTACGAAGCAGCCATCCAGCGGTCCGTGAAGAAGACATGGACTGAAATCCGGCAGCAGCGCTGGTCCTGGGCAGGAGCCCTGCACCACAACTCCCCAGGACGTAAGACTAGTGAGTGGATGGAGGGGCCATGGGGCTTGTGGGTGGGTGGGTGAAGCTGAAGTGGGGGAAGGGAGCAGCTCAGTATAAAAAGCTGGGGGCTCCCTGTAGCAGGTAGTGCCTTGTTTTATGTGAATTCTGTCTCCTAGAATGGTCTGTAACCTAAATTGTGCCTTCCCAATGACATCTATTATCATGTCAGAGGTGGGGTCTCTTCATTTTGTTTTGTTCTTTTAGCCCCTATCAATTTAGAATTAGCCTTTTTTGCTCCTGTCAATTATTTTCAGTGAATGATACATAAAAGAGGACTTTAATATTCTGGTGGCACAGTATTTATAGAAAACTGTCACCCCTCATGTGTATACCTTGGAAAGGGCCATCTTGGATTTTGGTCTGATGCTTTGCTGGTCTGTATGTGTCATGGTGTTCGGATGTCTTTATGTAATGGCAGGATGGTGGGGTTCAGTATGTCCAGCTGTGTATCTGTCAGCGTAGGTGCTCATGGACCTGTGTGTTGTGTGCCTTAGTGTGTGTTGGCCTTGGCGTGTACGTACCTTTGTCTACTTCGGTGAGGTCCCCTGAATCAGACAGAACTGTGTTAGGATCTCAGCTCTGACTCTCACTGTGTGACCTCAGATAAGTCATTTAACTTCTTGTCTCCCTTTCTTCATCTGTACAATGGGGATAAGCATACTACCTGTCTGCGAGGTTGTAGGTAGATGTTTGAGAGATCAAGCAAGATAGCCCGTGTGGTGTCCGGCACATGGCAAACAACCAACAAATGGCAGCTGTCGTAGCTGTCACAAATGTAATAGTTGGGGTGCTTCTGGGGGGTTGTGCCTGTGTGTGCCTCTGGGTCTGGCACACTGTCAGTGTTTGTGTCTCTAGGTCTGTGCATGTCTGCACACATGTGTGCATGCTCAAGTGTCTGCCTGCATCCGCCTGTATTTTTGTGCGTCTCTATGAATATCTGTTTGTGCAAGTGACTTATACCTGTGGGCTGTTCTGTTTAGGAACATCTCTGCATTTCTCCAAGTATGCGGGTGTTGTAGGCATAGTGCCTTGGCTGGGCATTGTCAGCAAGTATCAATGCTGGGTGGCTGGGGTGGATGGTCACAGCGCCCCCCAGCTCTAGGAAATGGCTTTCTCTGGCCAAGAAGGCTGTAGTTTCTCTAGTTTTCCTCCATCTCCCTCTGTTCCTTCTTCGTCGGCTCCCCCAACCTGGGTTATCTCTGGTCACCTACCCCCCACCCCCTTCCCAGGGCTAAGTCTGCTCCTACCTACCCCCACCCCCATCCTAGCCTGCCCACTCCTTCCTCTCTCACCCTGCCCTAAGAGCATCCTGCATGGAAGGCCTCAGTGCCCCCCCTGGCTCTTGTATGGCCCGGCCCTAATGCCGTGTCTTTTCCCCTCCAGGTGGGAGCAGGTGCTCCGTGTCGGCAGTAAACCTGCCCAAACACGTGGACTCTATAATCAACAAGCGGCTCTCAAAGTCCTCTGCCACGCTCTGGAACTCCCCCAGTAGAAGTAAGAGAAGGCACAGCTCTTCCCACTCCAGAGCCCCTTGTAGCTCTCACCAAGCCTCCTCCAGAGCTTAGCCAGAACCCTAGGCCCCTGGGACCCTCATATGCTCCAGGTCTCCACCTCCATTCTACCCTACGTGGGGCTCTGTGCCCCTTCAGGGAGCCGGCATTTAGGTCTGCACCCTGAGGACAGAGCTACACCCTGCAGGGGAGGAGAACAGAGACAAAAGGCAATGTCCCCACAGGCAGAGAAACTGGCAGAGGCCTCAAGAGCAAGCTGGAGGTGGGGGCTGGAGGTGGGAATGGACAGGCAGCCTCATCTCCAACCACAACCAGCTGGCCTGGGCCAAACTTAGGCAGGTGCCTTTACTGGGAGTGCCAGACTGGGTGCTGTGGGCAGGGGATGGGGGTGGGTGGGAGGATCTCCCTCACGTTGCATCCTGGAGGGCCCACACAACCCTGCCCTTTCTGCCATCAGAGCCCCAGCCATGGTCGTGGCTGGCTCCAGAGCTGTGGCCTACCGGGATGGCATGGCCCTTGCAACTGCTACCATGCCCCTGCTGCTCACCATGTGAAGGGGCCGTGGTCGGAGTTATTTATAAGCTCCTCTAGCTTTTATTTGGTTGGTCTGTTGTCTAGCAACTAAATCAGCTGCTGCCCCAACCCCACCTGACTGAGGCTTAAAAATAATCCAGCAGCTGAGGACAACCAGGCCCCCAAACAGCCTCTCCCTGGCACAGGACTTCTAAAAGCTGAGCCTTTCCTGAATGAGAGGAACACAAGGAACCTCATTGTCCCAAATCCATGGGAACATGTACCCCCAGACTAGCCCCCTAGAGCAGGACGGCAGGGCCCTACAATGGGACATGGGAGCAGGCAGTTGGGTCTGCAGTAGCAGTCCAGTCCCCAGGGCACAGGGACAAGTGTGGCCCCCATGTATTGGAGGGTCATGGGGATTGTACCTGGATATCCCCCTATGCCTCTGCCTGCTTCTACGTGACCCCTTGCAGTGACCGGCTTCATCTGGCCTTGTCCCTCCAGATCGGAGTTTGCAGCTGAGCGCATGGGAGAGCAGCATCGTAGACCGCCTGATGACGCCCACCCTCTCCTTCCTGGCACGGAGTCGCAGCGCAGTCACTCTGCCCCGCAACGGCCGGGAGCAGGGTAGGGGCCGCGGACCTGGGAGCCCTTCCACGAGGGGCGCGGCAGGGGCCAGCCTTGGTTCTGGGCCGCACCCCTACCGCACTTCTGCCTCCGCAGCCGTGCCTGTGTGCCCGCGCTCGGCCTCCGCCAGCCCCCTGACACCGCCGTGCTGCACCCCGCGGAGCGCGCACCGCTGTGTCCCTGCCGGGGAGCGCCGCAAGCCCAGCGCTGGGGGCAGCCCCGCCCTGGCCCGCCGCCGGCCCGAGGCCTCGCCGGTAAGTGGCCACTGCTCACCGGTGCAGGGTGGGGACCGGGCACCACTGACCTCAGCTCTTCCCTCGCTCACCTGGATCCTCATCCACCCGCCCTTCCAGGTGCAGAAAAAGGAGAAGAAGGACAAGGACAGGGAAAACGAGAAGGAGAAGAGCGCCCTGGCCCGGGAGCGCAGCCTCAAAAAGCGCCAATCGCTACCTGCCTCCCCGCGCTCTCGCCTGTCGGCGGGCACCGCCTCGGAGCTCAGGTGGGCAGAGGCGGTGGGGCGGGGCGCAGGGGGCGGAGCCATGACGTCACCAGGCCATTCATTCACAATATTTGTTCGGCACTCTCTCGCATGAAGGCTCCTTGAGGGCGATTTTTTCCCTTGTTTTGATCACTGAAGTATCCTAGCACCCAGAACAGTGTCTGTCACATACATGGGAAGCATCAACAAATACCTCCTGAAAGAAGGAATGAATGGCCATGCCAGTGTTCTGAACGCTGGAGATACTTGGTGAGCCAACCAGGCCCAGTGCTTGCTCTTACCTGCTGTTGGGAAGACAAGGCATTCATCAAAGAATCTTACAAATGAATATGTAATTACATACTGGGCTATGTGCTCTGAAAGGAAATAATATGGTTGTTTGAGTGTGCATAAGGTGGGGGTGCTGACCTAGCCGAGGCAGGTTGACATGTTCAGGGAGAGGGACGGGCACTCTGTCCTCAAGGTCTAACCCTTCCCTTTTCTCTCAGTCCCAAAGCCAAGGCCCGGCCGTCCTCTCCCTCCACATCCTGGCAGAGGCCTGCCTCTCCCTGTCCCAGCCCAGGCCACACTCTGCCCCCCAAACCACCATCCCCCCGAGGCACCACTGCATCACCCAAGGGGCGGGTTCGGAGGAAGGATGAGACAAAGGAGAGCCCCAACGCGTCAGGGCCTGAGGACAAGAACCAGACCAAGGGCAGGGCCAGTGACGAGAAAGAGCCAGCAGCCCCAGCCTCACCAGCCCCCTCGCCTGTGCCCTCACCTACTCCAGCTGAGCCCCAGAAGGAGCAGCCCACAGTGGAGACCCCTGCAGGTGGGCATGAAGAGAGGGGACGAAGAAGTGGGCGGGGCCAGAGAGGCCAGCTTTACCTGGGGGGGGAGGTGGTCAGGGCTGGGGGCCACCAGAATTGGGCCCAGAACACAGGCCAGAGATAAGGACCTCATCACCCTGAAATGATGGCAGGAATTGGGTAAGTGGGTCACCCTGAGCTCCAAGAAGCATGAGGGAGAACACGCAGGGGTGGCGGAAGTGCCTGTGCTGCTGGGTGCTGAATCCTGGCCCTCGTTCCTTCTCCAGGTACTGCTGTCCTAATCTCACCCCCAGCCCCTGCTCCCCCGGTGACCTCTAGCAAACCCATGGCGGGCACTACTGACCGAGAGGAAGCCACTCGGCTCCTGGCTGAGAAGCGGCGCCAGGCCCGGGAGCAGCGGGAGCGCGAGGAGCAGGAGCGAAGGCTGCAGGCCGAAAGGGACAAGTGAGTGTGCCCTCGGGGACTGAGGGGAGTCCCTTAGGGGAGGCTGGTGGAGAAGCAGCGCAGGACCAAGCCCCAAGTTTTCTCTGTGCCGCAGGCGAATGAGAGAGGAGCAGCTGGCACGGGAAGCCGAGGCCCGGGCTGAGCGGGAGGCGGAGGCCCGGAGGCGGGAGGAGCAGGAGGCCCGAGAGAAGGCGCAGGCCGAGCAGGAGGAGCAGGAGCGGCTGCAGAAGCAGGTGCCCCGCAGCGGGCCGGTGGGCGGGACCGGCGTGGGCGCGGGCGCCTCCTGGTGGCGGGCCGGGGGGCGGCCGGGAGGGTAGGCTGGAGTCAGCTGCCCAACGTTCACCTGGTCTTGGCAGAAAGAGGAAACGGAAGCTCGGTCCCGGGAAGAAGCGGAGCGGCAGCGGCTGGAACGGGAAATGCACTTCCAGCGGGAGGTGCAGGAGCGGCAGGAGCGTAGAAAGGTGTGGAAAGTGGCCGCTGAGAGTAGGGGCGGTCCTAGACCCGCTGCGAGCGGGGCTTGGTGGGGAGTGGGCCCTGCCTTGGGTTCCTTAGACGGTGGGACCAGAAGAAGCTGGGGCAGCTTCTGGGTCCTGGCCTGGAAGGGGTTGGCTTGAACTCTGAGGGTCCTGAGACCACAGGGACTGGGCTGGTGGGAAGTTTAGGATTAGAGCGGGGCTTGAGCCTAACTGGTGTGGGATTTCCAAATACAGCGTCTGGAGGAGATCATGAAGCGGACTCGGAAGTCAGAAGCTGCTGAGACCGAGGTCAGGATCCCCGGAGGGGCAGTGCGGGGAGTGAGGGTGTGTGTGTGAGGAAAGGAGCCTGGGGAAAGAGCATCCAGGGTCAAGAGAGAGGAGGCCATGAGGAGGCAGCTCACAGCCTGGGCTGAGAGAGAGGAAGTCACTATCTTAGTGGGGTGGGCCCGGGTATGCTTCGAGTCTTAACTGCTTTTCTTCCTTCAAAGCAGAAGCAGGACAGAAAGGAGGCAAAGGACAATTCCAGCCCAGGTAAAGCCCTTGTCCTTCCTCACCCCCCATCCCCATCCTCAGACCTCACCCTCCTCACCAGCCCTTGGCTGATCACCCCCCTTGTCTATGATAGACCCTGTGAAAGCCGTGGAGGCTCCGCCCTCGGTGCTGCAGAAAGAGGAGCTGGGCCCCCAGGAGCCTCAGTGGAGGTATCAGCTCCCAATCCCAGGGACCCTGAGCAAGGAGGCAGGGTCACGCTGGAGCTGCGGGTTGGCCAGGGCTTTACTGGGATGTTCCCGATGTTACTGAGCGTTGTTCCTTCCATCCACAGTATGCCAAGCAAGGAGTCACAGGGGTCCCTGGTGAATGGCCTTCAGCCTCTCCCAACGCACCAAGAGAACGGCTTTTCCCCCAAGGGGCCCCCCGGGGACAAGAGTCTGGGCCGAACACCAGAGGCACTCTTGCCCTTCGCAGAGGCAGAAGCCTTCCTCAAGAAAGCTGTGGTGCAGCCCCCGCAGGTCACAGGTGAGGAGCCCTGATTCCTGGACCCACGTCCATCCCTCCACAATAGCCTTCCCTGCACTCTCCAGCCTGGCCTTCTCTTTTAACTCTGCCAGTGCTCCCCTCCCAACTTCACCCTGCAGACCCCCAACTATCTGGGCCTTGCAGGCATGGTTTGCCCTGACTGTGTCCCTCTCCCTTTTTTCCCCAGAAGTCCTTTAAGGGGGGTTACCATGGATCCAGAACAGCTATGAGGGCTCCTCTGCATCGTCCACCAGGGTGTCTGGAAGAGAAAGAGACCGAATAAAGCTGGAAGTGGACTGGGCCCCTGGGGGTGGGTCTTCTCTGTTGTTTTTAATCTGCACCTTATAGACTGATGTCTCTTTGGCCAGAGCCAGACCCTGCCCCCAGTGCACATGTGTGCTCACACGCATGGACAACCCCCGCCCCCAATACACACACATACACTCACAGCCTCTCTGGCCTCCTCATTTGAGGAAGGGCCACCTGTAGTATTTGCTTTGGTTTGGTGGGGTACAGTGGATGTGAATACTGTAAATAGCTTTTGCTCAGACACCTCTGAGTGGAGGGGGGTAGGTGCAGGAGGCAGACCCTCCCCACAAGGCTCCTTGGGGAGATCTTCCTCTCTTTATTTAACTGTAACTGAGGGGGATCCCAGGTCTGGGGATGGGGGGCATCTTGCGCCACAGGATACTGGTTGCCCCCTCCCTTGCCTAGAATCAGTGTTATTGCATCTGATCAAACTTCTCCAGAAATAAACTGAGAATAATTCTGCCAGTCCTGTCTATCCTTGGGGCTGGCGGTGGGGGTGGGAGCAGGTGGCCTCTTGAGTTCTAAGGAGAATTTAAGGAACCTAGGGCCTGGGGAGAGGGTGGTCTGTCCTCAGCCGGTGGTACCAGTCTTAGATTCCCTGCCCTATGTTCTTGCAGGTTAGTGTTGAATTCATTCATGTATTTATCCAACAAATATTATGTCTTCTGTACTGGTAGTGAGCAATGTTCTGGGGATGCAGTTATAGGAAAAGCTGTAGCCTTGATCCTCAGGGAGTTTACAGGCTAGCAGATATGTGTCATAGACATGATGGGTTGCCTTCTCAACATCCATCTGCATCTCTTCTTCTACCGTCTACACAGAATCCTGATTTTGTTCAAGTGGCCATCTTCCTCCTAGATGCCACCCTATGCTTCAGCAGAGGTGGATCCCAGCCCCAGGGGTGAATCATAATTGTAAAGAGCCAAAAAGTGATGGTCCCAAATCTCTCATGAGTTTAGGCATTTGCATATAACACAATTCCAGCCAATAGACATGAAGAGGCTGTTCCCAAAGGCTTCTGGGAAAGGGTTCCTAACTTTGGAAAAGGACTCAATGTGGTAGGCAGCCTCCAAGATGATCTCCAATGTCCCTGCATCCTGGCATTCACATCCTTATGTGGTGCCATCCCACAATGTACCAGGATTGGGGCGAGTGACCAGTAGAATAAAGGAGAAGTGATGGCGTTTCACTTCCAAGGTTAGACACTTTCATCTTGCTTGCTTTCTTGCTCTTGGATCACTCACCCTAGAGGAAGAGAGCTGCTATGTTTGTGAGCAGCCTTAGGGAAGGCCCACAGGAGGGAGGAACTGGCACCTCCTGCCAGCAGCCACAAGCGTAAGCTTGGAAGCAGATCCTCCAGTCCCAGTCAAGCCTTCAGATGACTTCAGCCCTGGCTGACAGCTTGGCTGCAACCTCATGAAAAATTCTGAGCCAGAACCAACCAGCTAAGCCTCTCCTGGTTTCTAACCGAGAGAAACTGTGAGATAATAAATGTTGTTTTAAATGGCTAAGTCATGATAATTTGTCATACAGCAATAGTTAACTAATACACCTAATGAGAAAACCCTACTTATACAATAGGAGGCTTCATGTAATGCCTGGAATTGTTGCATCCATTCTGCTCACCAACCCAAGGATCAAACCAACACCAGTGATGGCAGAGCAGAGAGATGGGGAGATCCTGGGTCCTTCAGAACATCACTGAGCTGCTGAATCAGGCAACTCTACAACCAGTCCTACCTCTGGAATTGTGATGACCTGAGATAACTTTCCTTATAGTTTAAAGCCACTGTGAGTTGGCTTTTCTAGTACCTGTAGCCCAACGCATTCTAACTCATATACAGGCACAGATAATAATTAATTTATATGTATAATTTCCAACTTGTGAGCTACAACAAAAGAAATGAACTAGATGAAAGGATGGGCAATAAAGGGGAGATTCTACACTGGGAAGATGTGCCCTGAAGAAGCAAAGTTTACAGTTTTAAACTTGACTTGAAGGGTGAAGTGGAGCCAACTATGGGGAAAAAGCAGGTGGAAGGGTCAGTATGTAGGAAGCCCCAGAGGAGGAGCTGGGATTAGCATTGCTGGGGCATTGTGAACAGTGGGGAGAGCAGATAGGACTGGGGAGGTGAGCAGCGTGAGGTAGAGGTGCCAATATTTCCCCAAAGGGCAGTACTTCCTGAACATGCTTGTGGGAAAATCACTTACTCATTCATTTATTCATTCAGTAAATTGTCTGGTGGAGCCCCTCTCATGTACCCAGCACCAGCCAAGCACCAGAGGGAAACAATGATAGGCAAACACCAGACATGGTGCCGAGCATTCCTGGAGCTTCCTGATGGGGAAAGGTACTAACCAAATAACCACAGAAACAAATGTAAAAACACAAAATGTGGTAAGTGCCATGAAAGTGAAAAATAGGAAGCAATAGGAGTATATAATAGGAGGACTCAACCTAGGTTGGGAGTAAGATAAGATATCCCTGAAAAAATTGTGTATAAGCTGAGATAGGATGGGTGAGTAAGTATTGATTGCAAAGTCAGGAAGGTAGAACAAGGGAGGGGTGGGGGGAAGCACTTTCCAGGCAGTGGGGAGAAAGCACATGCAAAGGCCCTGCAGAGAAGGAAGCATGCTTGAGGATCTGGGGTACTGAAAGTCCCATGACAGTGAGTCTGTTTTTGCTCACCACTGAATCCCCAGCGCCTGGTACATAACAGCACTCAATATTTGTTGAATTAAGAAAGGTCCTCTGGGGAGGTGGAGCTTGGCATGAGGTGAGCCAGACCAAGCAAGGCCTTGTAAGGCTGTGGTCAGGAGCTTGGATTTTATTCCAAGGGCCATGGGAAGCCACTGAAGGCTATTAAACAAGAGGTAAGAGTGACATGATCAGATTGTTGTTTCTATTAGCTCACTCTGGCTGTTGGGTAGGAAGCTGATGAGTAGGGGCTTGAGTGTAAACCAGGAGACCATGAAGAAGTGATTGCCAATGTCCAGAGACAAAAGATGATAGAAGTTTAGACTTGAGAGAGAGAGCTGGAGAGATGTGTGCAACATATATTTACTTATTCATTCAAGGAACATTTATTGAGCACCTACTATGTGCCGGGCACTGAGCAAGGGGCTGAAGATTTTCAAGTGAGCAAAAATTGACATGGAACTTATAGTCTACCGGAGGAAATAGACATTCATTAAATAATGTTTGTCATCATTTCCTAGGGCTGCCCTAACAAAGCACCACAAACCAGGTAGCTTAAAACAACAGAAATTTATTGTCTTAGTTCTGGAGGCTAGAAGTCTGAAATCAAGGCATCAGAGGGTCCTGCTTCTTCCAAAATCTGTAGGGAAGAATCTTTTCCATGCCTCTTCTGGCTTCTGGCAGTGGCTGGCTTGCAATTCATGGTGTTCTCTGCCTCAGTTGTCACATGGCATTCTCTCCTCTGTCTGTCCGTGTCTGTTCAATTCTCCCTTTCTTATAAGGACACCAGTGAAATTGGATTAGGGCCCATCATAATCCAGTTTGGCTTCATCTCAACTAATAACATCTTCAAAGATCCTATTTCCAAATAAGATCACATTCTCGGGCCAGGGATTAGGACATGAACTTGTCTTTTGGGGGGACACAATTCAATCCATAACAGTATTACGAACAATGTACAGTTATAACTATGACAAACATGTGAAGGAGTCTGTGATGCTAGGAGAGTGAATCATAAGAGCTCTGACTTGATCAGGGAGGTCAGGGACGGTGTCCCTGAAAAAGCGCTGCTGAAGCTGAGATCTGAAGGAGCAAGAGTTAAGACAAAGGAGTGGGATTCCAGGTAGAGGAATTGGCACGTGCGAAGGCTCCACGATGAGCAGCGCAGCCAGTGTAGCTGGGACACATGGAGCAGGAGGGAGCACGGTGCCGGGGAGGTAGGAAGGAGCAGACCATGCAGGACCTTCTGGGTCATGCTAAGAGGTTGGTCTCTATTGCAAAAGCCCTGGGAAGCTTTTGGGTGGGTGACACGATCAGATCAGCAATTTGAAAAGAGCATCAGGGCTAATATCTGGAGAAGGGACAGTGGAGGGGTAGGACTGGTGCTACAAAGATAGCAGAAGCCCAGATAGGAGCACCGCTCCAGGTGAGAGATGATGGGCATTTGGTCCAGGGACTGGTAGAAACCAAGAGGTAGACAGAAGAAGTAAAAGGATGGATTGGACAGGGGAATGAGAATGAAGGAGGGGCGTCAAGGATGATTCCAAACTCTCCATGTCAAGCATTGGATGGATACTGTTGTCATTTGCTTAAAAAGGGAACTCTGGAAGAAGGCTAGCTGTTAGGGGACAGCTCATGAGTTTGACCTGGCCCTTCTTGAATAGCAATTTCTTGTACAGGTCTGGTGCTCAGGAGATGGGTCTGGTGCCACCCCCTGGGAGGGAGGAACCAGGAAGGCAGGAGGGCAGAGTGCAGGGGAAGTTCTCAGAGGGGGGCAGTGCTCAGGAGCCTGGGTGGATCTCCTGGCACAGCAAGAGTCTTCCCAGAAATCCCAGGCTTTAGAATTGGCCCAGGCTTCAGGGAGGCTGGCCTCCTGGTCTGATTTCCTGGTTTCTCCTCTGGAGACTTAGGAATGTCCGGTCTGTTCCAGGCCCTCAGTGAGACTGAGGAGAATGGAGGTGGAGGCAGGGGCCCTCCCCTCTGGAGAGCCCACCCACTCCCCAGACTTTCCCTTTCCCAACAGGGCCAGCCGAGGCAGGGTCAGAAGACATCACAGGCCCCTCCCTCCTCCTCCTTCCTCCATCTCAGCTGCCACAGCTCCTGAACTCAGCTTCTCTTACAAGCCCCTCCACACCCCTTCATTACCACGACTCCCCAGCTCCACGGGAGTCTGTGTTCCTCCAGCCCTGAAGGGCCTGCTTAGTATTCCAACCCCTAAACCCGTGCCCAGCTTCCCCATGAACCTGCATCTGGCTCCCCCTGGTGGTTAAACGTGCACATTGGCAAGATAGCCGAGGACGTCACACCACGCCACGAAGACCAGGCCTAGTCTAGGCCTGTAAGCTGCTCTGTAGCTGTGGGCCATTCCCTTGACTTCTGTGAGCTTCCAAGTCCTCCCCTGCAAATTGGGACTAGCAATGTGAGCTAGGCAGTCCCTGAACTAACAAATAAGATTAAAAGTGTTCTGTGGGGAGGCCCTCTAACAGCCTGGGGCAGCTCCACAACCTCTCCCCTGCACAGCTACCCCCTTCTCTAAACCAGCCCCCTTCAGGACACCCATATTAGACATGTCCAGATGTGGCCAGAACATTGAACATTGGACATTGACTGATAAATAGGGCCAGTTATTGCCTTCAGGGTTCTCAGTCTAGAAGCAGAAAGAGATGTATAATTATAATACAATGTAAGAGGCAGTGGTGAAACTAGCAACAGGGTTATGGGGATACATATAAAGGAGTGGTATTTATCCCAAATTCAAGGGGGGAGCAAATGTCAGGGAAGGCTTCCTGTAAGAGGTGATGCCTGAGAAGTGTTAAATCTTTAGTAGGGCCCTTAAGGTAAGGGTTGAGAACGTGACTGCCTCCACTTGGGAGGTGGGCTCGCGGGAGCTCTTGTGCCCTACTCAGCTCTGATCCATAGCTCAGGTCCAAATCTGATCTTAGTATAGATAGCAGTGGCCTACCATGGGCAGGATAATGGCAGGGGCATGCTTGCATGTGGGCAATAAGGGTGCATGGAAGGTAGAAAATTTAGGAACCATAGTAAAAGCAACTAAAAGTCAGTATGCTTTTTTTTTTTTTATCATCACCATGCACTGTCAATTCTAAACAGTGTTAATTAAAACATACTCCTGGAAAAAAATATTTTGTTGATCTATGTTCTAAACAGTTGCTCTAGTTACTTTTGTGGTTTAATAATATACATGCAACCTTCAAATTAGTACAAATTTATTACAGATCTTTTGATAAACATTGTGTTTCCCATGGAAGCTAATTGAGAGAAATCTCAAATATATAGCCAGCCTCTTGACACATACAGATTCAGCTACACATGTTCATTTTGAAAGCCATTTCTTAATAGTTTAGAATTACTCACGCTTTGGACTTGACTGTGTCTCAGGCCCATGGCACTAAACATCCCTGAGTTTAAATAGTAGTTTCAGAATAAACAATGATAGCACAGTGATTGGAAAGACAAAGAAACAGAACTTGGGCTGCTTCAATTCTGTAATTCTATGTGACCACTTGTGCTTATTTACAGCTAACACAGATGTTAAAACTCAACAGTAATAGGGTGGTATACAGGAAAAAATACACCTAATGCCAACCATGGACTATAGTTAATACTAATATTTTAATATTCTTTCATCAATTGTAACAACAGTACCAGTGCTAAGTGTCAATAATAGGGCAGTATAAGATTTTGTTGTTTTTTTTTTCTTTTTAGAACAATAAAAATGTTCTCAAATTGATTTTGGTGATGAAAGCACACTGTGATTATACTGAGAGCCACTGGCTGTACATGTTGGATGGATGGTATAAGATGTGAATAAAACTGCTTTATAAAAAACAAGCAAACTCAAAGGTGGCCAAGGTTTTGTGTTTAAAATCTGAAACACAATGGGAACTGTGAAGTATAATATTTTCATTTGGTAAGTGCAAATTTTAATTCAAACATGCAATATTTTACTGAATTTGAATAATATTTTTAAAAGTTAGTTATCCTTTTCAATTGCTAATTAAAAGAATGGATCTGGAAAATAATGATTACTGCTGACCTTTTTTAATAGAGAAGAGGATTATTAAAAATTATCTGTACTTAGAGTTTCTATTTAGGATGATGGAAAAGTTTTGGTAATGGATGGCAGTGATAGTAGCATAATATTGTGAACATGATTAACAGCACTGAATTATTTATTTGAATGTGATTAAAAGGGGAAATTTTAGGGTGTATATACATAGTACTTGTGCTGGTTTGAATGTATTATGTCCCCCAAAACGCCATTATTTTTTATATAATCTTGTGTGAGCAGACGTAGTACAGTGTTGATTAGATTGTAATTCTCTGAGTGTTTCCCTGGAGATGCGCCCCACCCAACTGTAGGTGATGACTCTGATTGGATAATTTCCATGGAGGTGTTACCCCACCCATTCAGGGTGGGTCTAAATTAAATCACTGGAGCCATATAAATGAGCTGAAAAACAGAGGGAACTCAGTGCAGCTGAGAGTGACATTCTGAAGAGGCGCTACAGCCAAGAGGGACACCTTGAAGAATGCACAGAAGCTGAGAGAGCAGCTGCAGATGAGAGACAGTCTGAAGATGGCCATTGAAAGCAGACTTTTGGTCCAGAGAAGCTAAGACTGGACAAACACCCCAAGAGCAATTGAGAGTGACATTTTTGAAGAACTGCAGCCTAGAGAGGAACATCCTGGGAGAAAGTCATTTTGAAACCAGATGCCAGCCATGTGCCTTACCAGGTAACAGAGGTTTTCCGGACATCACTGGCCATCCTCCATTGAAGGTACCTGATTGCTGATGTGTTACCCGGGACATTTTATGGCCTTAAGACTCTAACTGTGTAACCAAATAAACCCCCTTTTATAAAAGCCAATCCATCTCTGGTGTTTTGCATTCCAGCAGCATTAGCAAACTAGAATAAATACTACTAGTTTTTATTTTATTCTACAGTACTAGAATAAAATAAAAAAAACCCATGGAGGTGTAAAGAAAATGTTCAAAAATGGATTGGGGTGATGAAGGCACACTATATGATGGTACTATGAACAGTTGATTATACACCATAGATGACTGTATGGTATGTGAATATATCTCAATAAAATTGAATTTTTTAAAAAATCCTTGAAAATGCACAACACAGTTAAACCATGGACTACAATTAATAGTACTATCATAAAAATTATAAAAAATTATCTGTGCTGATAAATGCTGTAACATAGATGAACCTTGAAGATATCATGTTGAGTAAAATAAGCTACACACAAAAGGAAAATATTGTGTGATTTCTCTGATTTGAAATACTTAGAGTAAGCAAATTTATAGAGACAGAAAGTAGATTTGAGGTTAATGAGGAGTTATTGCTTAATAGGTACAAATTTCTGTTTGAGATGATGAAAATGTTCTGGAAATCGAAAGCAATGAAAGTTGCACAACATTGTCAGTGTTCTTAATGTCACAAAATTGCATACTTAAGAAGGTAAAATAAATTTTGCATTATGCATATTTTACAATAAAAAAGGAAAGAAATTATCTGCTCTGGGTGTTGATATTAGGCACAAAATGGAGTGCTAGAGCTGATATTTTAAAAGAAGCTACAAATCCAGATTTTTATATGAAATCTTTCCATTTTTAGATGTTGGAAATTAACTTTTAAAAATTAAAACACTAAGCATTCTAGAGAAAACTTGTCCTAGGGCAAGATTCAGGCCCTGGGCCACCAGTTTGGCACCTAGACTTTAGATGCTGGTGTTCCTCATGGATGATCATCTGTTTGTCCTTCCCACTCTTACGTTGTGAACTTAATCTCATCCATTCTTGGGGCTTTGTCTATGGTGACCCAGACAATCTAGATGACAGCCGTGGGGTGTGGTAGGAGCACGGCTTCTGGAGCTGACAGCTGCTGGGTTTTGAACCCTGGCTCTGTCACTCAGTAGTCATGTGACCCTGGGTAGTGCACTGAACATTTTGTTCCTGAATCTGGAAGATGGGAAGAGTGGAGGCACATACCTTTTAGGGTTGTTGTGAGGAATCAGTAAATCAATATATGTAGATAAGTCAGAAAAATGTCTAACACTTAATAGGTGCTCAATAAGAGTTAGAGAGCATTAAAAAATTGTATTGTGGTAATACATAGTCAACATAATATTTCCCATTTTAACCACTTTAACTATAAAATTCAGTGATTTAATTACATTCACAATGTTGTGCTACCATCACCACCATCCATAACCAAAATAAACATCATTTTTCTTGTTATTTTTATAAATCTTATAAGCTGCCAAATAAAAATCTCTAGTCCAGACTTCTTTCCTGAGATTGACAGACTTGCAAATCTGTCTGCTGGACATCTTGGCTTGGACATCTTGCAAGCACCACAAATTCGACAAGTCCAAAACTGAACTCAGAAACTCATCCCCCACCCTGCCTTCTCCCCCACCCTACCCCCATCCCAGAGATCATCAGCAGGGTCCACTAGTCTCCCAATCAGTGTCCCTGGGAAGTCACCCATGACCCACATGACCCATGCCTCATCTCCAGAATATCTCTGAATCCGTCCACACTATCTTCACCCTAGCTGCCATCATTCCTGCCATTCTAGAAACAAGGTCTTCCCCTCGTACTCTCTGCACAGCAGCCACAAGTCTGTCCATGGCACTCCCCTGCGTCCTGCTTAAATCTCTCCCAGGCCTTCTCACGCCTTCAGGATAAAATCTGCACTGGTAGAACAGCTTCCTGGGGTCCCCCCCTCTGCCTCACTCTGCCCCTCTTCACTGTGTCCCCACCACCCTGAACCTGCAACTCCTCCTGCGCTGCCTGCTCTCTGGTCTTTTGCCCACGCTCTTCCCTCTGCTTGGAACACTCTTGCTGGCCTCCTTCCCTCACCCACCCCACTGGCTGGTGACTGTTCAAATCTTAAATATTACTTCTTCCAGGAGACCTTCTTTGACCCCAGAACTCTGTAAACTACCATAAGGAACATTTTTTTGTTACTATTTGTCTATTAAATGCTCCTCTGCCAGAACGGGAGTTGTAGGAGAATAGGAACATTTTAGTCTTGTTCACTGAATTCTTCCTGGCTCAGGGAATGGCATACAGTAGGTGCTCATTCTGTGTTCAAGAGAAGACTGAAAGAGAAATATGAGCAGGAAAGAGCATGGAAGCCGGAACAGGTGGATTCGGGGCAGGGGTGGGGGCGGGCGTGTTTCCGTGAGAGGCAGGCAGGGAGGGTTGCCAAGCGTCCCTCGAGCTGGGCTGGAATCAAGGAGGAGGGCCTTGTATCCAGATAAACTGCGAAGCTTGTTCTTTCTTTTGTTGTGTGGAAAACCACTGGAAGGTTTTAAATTGGGCGGTAACACGGCTGGAGGTGGAGGCAGGTGGGCAGAACCGCACGAAGGAGGACAGTCAGCGGCTGATGCGGTGCCTCTGGGAGGAATCACGAGAACTGGGGGCAGACAACTGAATGACAGAGGGACAGAGGTGGCAGGAGACTTTTCATTGCCTCATTTATTCTTTGAATGATTTCTTTATTTTAAAAGTCACGCAAATTTGTTTTAAAAATAATTGCCCCCAGACTTTTCTGCGGTGCCAGTTGCAGGGTCCCTGGCCCCAGCCCCTGGGCCCCCCTGGCTCAGCACAAGCAGCCTAGGCCACTATGGGGGTCTGCAGAAGAGACACCTGGGAAGGGCAGGGTGGGCAGCTGTGGCACCAGGTCTTGGGTCCTAGTGACAGGCACTGGTAACTGTGCCTGGACACTGAGCTCTGGG
Organism: Bradypus variegatus; assembly: GCA_004027775.1. Lineage (NCBI taxonomy): Eukaryota > Metazoa > Chordata > Mammalia > Pilosa > Bradypodidae > Bradypus > Bradypus variegatus. Next base: position 43,933 of record PVKY010000566.1, read on the forward strand.
TTCCAAGCACAGGGAATCACATCCTGGCTCTGAACACTGGGCTCTGGGTCCTGGAAACCCGGTACAGGGCAGAGGGCCCAGGTTCCTGGTCTCTGGGCAGAGGGCACCAGTCTCAGCAGCATCACAAGCTCAGTGACACTTGCTGCCCAGGGCGGGGCCAGGAATGAGGAGCTGCCCAGCCCCCACTTGTTTCATAATAGCTGCTGCACTGGGCAAGAAGAGAAATTTAAGGAGCTGTGGGAGTAGTTGGGGTGGGGGAGGAAGGGGCCAGTGGACTTGGGCCCCGGGACCTTGGGGCCACAGGCAGAGAGCATGGAGTGAGCCCCAGAACCCTCAGAGGCAGGCAATAGGGCCCTAAGGGCAAAGGCAGGGAGGGTGCTAGGGAGAGTGGGGACCTTGTAGGCCCCCAGGTCTTTGTACCCTCTCCATTTGTCAAGTTCCTGGCCCGGCTCCCAGGCCGAGGCAGCTGGAGTGATTAGTGTGGGCCGAGGGAGTATGAATGCCAAAGGCTTGTCTCACGTCTCAGAACACAAGGATCCAGCCAGAGTGGATGGCACAACTGAGAGTGAGACACAGAGACCAAGATATAAACAGAGAGATAAACAAGGACAGCACCAAAGAGACAGACTAGGGAAGCAGGGCAAAAGAGACAAAAATAAGAGACCAAACGGCCCATGCAGAGAAATGGATGTTGTGGAGGAGGAAGGGACTGGTAGCTATGAGACAGGCAGGCCTTTGCTTTGTCTCTGAGTTTAATGCAGCTTCTCCCTGCAGGGTTCCCCTATCCCAGGGTTTGACATTTTGAGTAGGATAATTCTTTGTTGTGGGGGCCTGTGCTGTGCATTGTAGGATGTTTGGTGGCATCCTTGGCCTCTACCCACCAGATGCCAGTAGCTGCTCTCTACCCTGAGTTGTGACAAAAAACAAAAGTTTCTAGACATTGTCAGATGTCCCTGGAAGGAGGTTGCCCCCTTCCCCCAAGTTGAGAACCTTCTCTGTCCCCAAGTAGATCCGTGTGCCCGAGAGGAGACAACTAACTCCTGCTGTCTGGCTGATTCTCTCATCACTCCTTGCGCACAGGGCCCCATCCCCAGCATGGCTTCAACTGCCCTGACTCCAAAGCCAGGGAAACTGGGAGAGTCGCTGACATTGAGAGCAGATCTGAGGGTCTGTTGAAGCCACTGCCTTGGCCCTCATAACAGACATACAACAATGAACAAGGTCCCTGCTCTTCTTTCATCCAGAAGGCTCCCACAGGCGCTGTAGGGTATTCTGTGAATGAGTGTGCACTCTTATCCCTAAGGTAGGAAGGAGAGATGAGACTCCTGGACAATGTCTTTACAAGGTACTGGTAGCAAGTATGCATTGTCCCACAATACTTAGATGTAAGAAATGTCACATTTA
>PVKY010000567.1:0-45297 GCA_004027775.1 Bradypus variegatus
TCCAGCCACCCCTCGGGGACCCCGGGCAGCCCTTCAGCACAGTCCCCCCAACCTGACAGACGAAGGGGCCCCGATTCTGGATCCAGCTTGGCTCCTTGGGCAGGATGCTGGGGACACAAAGCACCCGCCAGGGACACCCCCCAGGAGACAGAGGGCAGGAGGCTCCCCAGGGCCACCGGGGCCTGGCCTCAGGACCAGCAAGGCCACCCTGAGGGCAGCAGGTGGGAGTGGGGTGCTGGGGTCAGAGCGGGCAACCGGAGGGGACTGCGGCTGAGGGCCTGGCTGGGGGGCCACCTCCTGCCCCCAGACCCCTGCCTCCCCGTCGTGTGTCTGGCGTTCACTAGAACAAAGGGCAACCATGCTGGGGACCCACAGATCCTGACCCCGGGGCCGAAAACTTGGGCCAGGAGGACTGCCCATTAGCGACAAGGGACAGCCGTCCTCATGCCCGAGGGGGCCGTGGCCGGTGGGTGGGCAGTGCGGGGATGGCTCGGCGGTGGCCGGGCTGTCTCAATGCAGCCCGAACTCGCAGCCTGGCCCTGGGGTGGGGGCTCCGGGCCCTCTCCCCGCCCCTAGGGTGCGACACTGGCCGCTTGTCCCAGAGGCAGCCTCCAAGATGACCATTTACACAACTTTCTGTCCATGGGTCGGGGACAGCAGGGGACGCCGGGGGACGGCAGCTCGGCCGGTGGGAGGCAGCTGAACGGAAAAGAAACTGACCGGAGCCGACGGGCAGGAAGCAGGCGGCACAGACACCTCAGCCACCAGAAACACAGCCGCCAGCTGGCTGCACACTGTCTGTCCTCGAGGACACCAGCGGACCCCAGAGCTCCTGGATTCCCCCAGGCCCCATCCCCCATGGGACCCCCGGCCCAGAGGGACACTGATGTCCAAGACACGGTCAGTCACCAGCAAACTTTTCTCATCCCAACAAACAGGGGCCCCTGCTGACCCCCAAATTGCACTCAGGGCCGGGAAGAGACCCGGAGGGGGTGCCAGTAGGCGGGCGGGGCAGGCCGAGCACAAGGCCACCGGAGTCCCCTCCCTAGCTCTGCTCCCCCCTCACCGTGACCTTGAGCCTCCCCTCATCCCCTCTGTGCCTCAGTTTCCCTGCCAGCACCAGGACAGGAGCGGACACCACCCCACCCCACTGTACTCAGAGGAGTGACCCCAACCCCTCCTGGGGGCCTCGGTCGCCTTGTGCATACAAAGCGGAAACCAGGAACCCCTCGGCATCAACCCCAGGGGGGTCATCCCAACTTCCCCGAGTTACTCCGGGGCTCTGCTGGCTAAAAGCACCCCCAGACTCCTCGTCCCCGGGGGCCAGGGACCCCCGCCTCAACGCTGAGGTCCCCAGGGGTCTCAGAGATGGGGTTGCTGACTCTGAGACCACGGGAGCTCCCGGGGAGCCCAAGGGTGGGGGTGCCGCAAGTCCAGGGAGGAAACTCGGGGGCTCCGCAGCTTCTGTGGGTGCCACGGGGGTCCCCAAACTCTGAGGGACAACGGGGACTGTAGGAATCGCGGGTCACGGCGGCTGGCGACGGGGTGCCCGCGGGGGGACGCGGTTGGAGCGCAAGTCCCCCAAACTCCGGGGCGCGCCAACTCCCTGGGGGCGCCTCCCGGGGCGCCCCCTCTGCAGGAGGCGGCGCGCCGGGACGCACCGGGGGTCGCCCCGGGCTCGGGGGCGAGGAGTGCCGGCGCGGGGTCGCCCGGGGGTGGGGGTGTCCCCGGGTGGCCCCGCCGCCCGCGCCCTCACCTGGGGTTGCTGCGGTTCCAGTAGACGGCGTGGCGGTCGCTGGCGCGGGCGGCGTCCTCGGCGCGCGCGCAGGGCGGCGGCGGCGGCAGCGGGACCAGCAGCAGCAGAAGCGGCAGCAGCGGGCTCGGCGGCGCGGGCGCCATGGCCCCGGTGCGGCCGCCGCCTGCCGCCGTCTCCGCCTCCTTCGCCGCCGCCGCCGCGCGCGAGGCCGGGGGAGGCGCGAGGAGGGCGCGGCGGCGCTTGGAGATCCCCGGGCGCCCCCGCCTCCGCGCGCGCGCGACCTCGGGCGCCGAGAAGGCAGGCGGCGGCGGGGCGGGGCGCGGGGAGGGGGTGGCCCGGGCGCGCGGACCCTCGGAGCGCGGGCGGCCGCCGGGGCGGGGTGGGGGCTGCGGCCTTTGTCCCGCCCGCGCGCAAGCAGGGCCGCGGGCGCCCCCTCTCGCCGCGCCCCAGCCGCGCGGGGGCCCCTCGCCGGAGCCGCACCCCCACCGCCCGCCCCAGCCAGGCCCTCCGCGCCGGTGACCCCCCCTGACTCGGCCAGGCGCTGCGCCCCACCATCGGCTTGGTTCAGCCGGAGAGTCCCTGCAGCCAACCCGGCACCCCGTTGAGGGGAAGGGGCACAAAGCCACAGCCCCCCAGCCAGGCTTGCAGAACTAGGCCATGGCCTAGAGCAGAAAGCGCAGCGGTGATCACCCCCTTTTACTACCCACCCCATGCGACCCCCATCTGTGGGCACAACGCACGCAACATGCCAACTCCAGTTTTGCACCCCTACTGCCTCTCAGGGTGACCTGTCTGGGTCTCTGTCCCCTCACCTGTGAAACTGTGCCAGGACGGAGCCCAGCACACAGCAGGTGCTCAATGTGTGCTGAGACCACACAACCCAGGGTGGGAGCTCAGAGTGGGCTCCAGGCTGACAGTGAGAAAGGCAACACACGGGCGTCCACTGGGCAGCAAGGGTGGGAAGGGCAGTGGCCTGAGCCTGTGGAGCATTCGCTGTCACCAAGTGTCGGCTGGAACGAGCCAGGCTGCCCAGCCACACTCCCCCCCCGGGGTGGCTTCACTCACCCAGGCTGGGTGCAGGGAGAGACCCCAGTGAGGAGCCAGGACCAGAGGGTCCTGGTGGGAGGGCTGACCGTGGGTGCACAGACTGGCAAACTAACTGGTGCCACCAGCAAGGCGGACTGAGGGTGTGGGAATCAGCTATGCCATGGGTGCTCCCTGGATGTCCCCTGGGTTTCCTCCTCTGCCCTCTACCTGCCGGTGACATCTGGGAGTCCTCCTCCTCCTTCCGTCAAAGCTCTGCTCATCCCTCAAGGCCAGTCCCTGCCCACAGCCCCCTCAGGGTGAGGTTCTGGGTTTGAGGTCTCGTCCCCTGACCCAGGGGTCTCCACAGAGAACAGCGGGAACTGGTCCCAGGCGGCGGCGGTAGCCAGCCCAGGAGGCCCCAAGACCCCAGACGGGGACAGGTGGCAGGGGCTTCAGACAGTCCCTCGGGGTGCCCTGCGGGAGGGTCCAGGGTTCATAAAAGACAGGGAGCAGGGGGTGCTCCCAGAGGGACCCCTGGGCAGGGGCTGGGGAGGGGGCTGCCCCAGAGCCCACCAGGCCCAGGAGTGGGCTCTGGAGGGCCCGGCCGAGAAGCTGCTCCCGCTCACCCCACTGTCTGGGCCCAAAGGGTGCCCCAGGTGGGGCCCGGCCGGGTCAGCTCATTTGCATGCAGGGGCCACCGAGCCGCCGCCGCCGCCAGAGCAGAAGCTCCACTTTCCTTCTGTTCTCGTCTCTCTCAAGGTCAGAGCCCGAGCGGGGACGGGAACAAAGGCTGCGCGACCGCTCAGCCTCCCCGCCGGCCGCCCACAGGGACAGTGCCCGGGAGGGCGCGGGGCAGGGCGGCAGGGAGCTCCAGGGGTGTGTGACCGGGCTGGGCAGCTTGGGGGGAGGTTCCCGGGTCGGCAGGGGCTGCTGGGTGGTCCAGTGGTGGCCCGTTCCACCCGGGCTCGAGGCTTAGCTGGGGGAGGGGGTTTGGGTCATCTCAGGTCAGGCTTCTGAGTCAAGGGTCAGGGGTCAGGCTCAGTCTGGATTCAGGGCTCAGTGAGGGTCAAGGGTCAGAGATCATCGCAGGCCCAGGCCCGGGGTCTTTGATGGGGGCCATTCTCCATCCACCCCAGACTTGGGTATCTGTCGGAGAGGGGGTCCCACCCAGCCCAGACCCCAGCCTATGCCCACCACCCACTCCCCCTGCCCACCCCCATCCCCCACATCCAGCACCCAGTGACCCCACCCCGCATCCATGCCCACTGTCCCCTGCCTGCCACTTACAACCCCTCCAGCCCCCCACCCAGTCCCCACCCAGCCCCCTACTTGGTCCCAGCCTACAGGGCTCGGAATCAGTGCCCAGCAGCCCCTCTGTCTTCAAAGGCCACGACGCCACACAGAAAGCTAAAAATATGCAAAGAGAAATTTCTCATTACAGGATAAATTGGACCAAACCTGCCATCAGCGCAGGCCCATGAGTTTTTCACGGGCCCCAGGGGGACCGGGCTGGGAAGGGGTCGCCACAGGGGCCAGGCCTGGGGCCCCCACTGGTCAGAGCTGGGCTGGAGGGCGTCCCAAGGGCCCATCACCCATCTGAAGTCTGGGGGCAGCAGGGGAGCCCCGCCCAGCCCTGACCCGCCCCGCAGGGAGAGCCAGAAGCAGGTCCCTGGGGCTCTGAGTGGGTGTCTCTGGAAATAAAAATGCACCCTCTTCTCTCCCCAATAAATGGAAATTCCCACCTTTGTGTCCAGCCAGGCCCTTGCAAACTCAGTCCAGCCCCCAAATCCCTGCCACCCCCAAACTGTCACCATGTATCTGCTGTGCCCAAGCACCCCCACGCCCAGCCCCATGTGTCCTTCCTGTGTCCCCCACCGTGTGTCCAGCCCCACGGCCACTTCCCCAGTCTCCACCTGTCCCCACCCAGAGAAGTTGAAACTTGGGGGTTCGGGGTCTGGTCTGCGGCCACCTAGGGAGTTGACCAGGGCTGGGCCTCCAACCCAGGCGAGAGTAGCTGCAGTGCCAGGGACCCCTGGACCTCCAGGCATGGGGGCTGGGGTGGCTGCACGGCTGTGGGCCAGGCAGGCTCGGTGCGGGGAAGAGGCTGTGGGGGGCGGGGGCCACGAGCCCGAGCAGCCCCCAGCTTCCCTGTAGAATGACAGCTGCCGCGCGGGTGGTCGTGTGTCCTGCGTGTGTCCTGTGTGTGTAACCTTCCCACATGCGAGGCCGTCTCCGTATGTCCGTGTTGCGTGTCGTGTTTAGTGATCCTGCGGGTGTGTGTGCCTGCTGGAGGCCTCCGTGCACATCCATGCACACCCACACCCCCACCGGCGTGGCAGCCGGCCCCTCTCCTGGCGCATTAACCTTGGTGGGGCCGCCGATGATGGACGCTGACAGGCCAGGGCGCAGGGGGCACGTTCTGAGGCCGGAGCCGGGGTCTCTCCTGACCTTATTAAAGTAATTAATGCGCCTTTTGAAGCTGGAGACGTAGCTCGGGGGGCTGCAACAATGGGGCACAGGGCTCAGGGTCGGGGGTCAACCCCAGAGAGTCCAACCGGGAAGGGGGGGCCATGCAAGAGGGGACCCCTGTGGCCAGGCTCAGGCACCCTCCCTGCCCACAGCCTCGGGCCTCCCCCAGGGGTGCTAGGTGGTGGGTGGTGTCCACACTGCTGCATTGACGAGCACCAGGCTCACGTCTGGGTGGGCTGCAGTCCAGACCAAGCCCGTGAGCCCGGGGAGACCCCCACTGGCCTCCCCGGTCCCTCCCAGTCTCCCGGTCACCTTGGAGGTCAGTGGGTAAGTGGGTGGTGGCCCAGCCACAGCCCAGCTCTTTCCAGAAGGCCTCTCAGGTGAGGGGCTTCAGGACCCTCCGCAGCGGGCCAGCCTCCACTTTCTCTGCAGGCCTCGCTGGCCTTGCATGCAGGGTCTTTCTAAAGAACAGGCTGGGGGTGACCGGGTGGGGGGGCAGTCAGGGAGGACTTCCTGGAGGCAGCAGCTGGGGAAGAAGATTGGAGCCAGGAGGGGGAAACGCCAGAAGCATGGGGCAGGGTCTGGCCAGGTGGGGACAGGGACAGGGACAGAGGACCCCAGCTGGAGAGGACCCTCCTGATTGTGACCCAGATTCTCCCCCGCACCCAGTGGCCAGCAGGCAGGAAGGCCCCAGGGCCGCAGCTCGGCCAGCCATGGTGGATGTGGAGGTGGCCTGGGCAGAGGGGTGCTCGGGCAGGCTGGCTGGCTTCCCCCGTGTCAGGGCCTTGCTGACGAGGACAAGGAAACTGGAACCGAGGGGCCAGGACACCCCATCCCAGAGATGCCAAGCTCTGGTCACCGGGACCCGGGCAGCACGAGGCTGCCACCTGGTGGCGGCTCCTCCTCATGATACGCAGCCGCGGCTCTGGCCGGGATGGGGGGGGGACTGTCAGCCAAGAAAGACCTCGGCCAGACCAGGCAGGCCTGATGTGGGGAGGGGGTGATGGGGGGATGGACCTGCCCAGACCCTGCGGCTCACAGGAGACCCGAGGCCAACAGGCACCACTGACCAGGCCCCTGGGCCGGGACGGGCTTCAGGCCTGCGGTGACAGCACAGGAGATGGATGGGGCAGGGGGGTGGCGGGAACGTGGGTTCTGCAGCCCCCACCCCCACCACAGCCAGGGAGCTGCAGAAACAACTGGTGGAGCGAGTCTGGGATCCCAGGAGCAGAACCCCTGAGGATCCCCCAGGCTGAAGGTGGTACAGCGGAGGGAGCCCTGGAGCAGGGGTTTTGATGGGTGAATAGGAATTCTCGTGGGACTCCGCGGCGAGGCGTTCTGCTGGAGATGCCCCACCTGGGCTCACCTGTATCTCCTGTCCTCACCTGACTTAAACGGCTAGGGGAGAGCGAGACAAGAGGAGCTCAGCTTAGTCACAGAAGGGGAAAGTGAAGCACAGGCCTGGCTGGTGCCTGTGGTGTAGAGGGGACCCTGTTCTGCTGTCCCCCCACGGTGCCTGGAGCCAGGGAATCTGAGCGTGGAGCTGGGTGCCAGCTGCAGAGTCAGTGCCCCCACATTTATTTCTTTATTGCCCCTGGCCCAGCAGGGTGACCAGGTCTGAGTTCCAGCAGGGAAGGGGCCTGGCCTGCGTCACAGTCCGGCCAGGGGGGGCCTCAGAGTCCAGGGGGTGCCTTCGTGGCTGCTCTGGCTTCTGCCCTGTGTCCTCAGCCAGGCTGGGGCAGTGTCCCAGGAAGTGGGTGGAGGCAGCCTGGGGCAGGCCGGGCAGGTTCCAACAGGGGCTCCAGGGCTGGCAGGAGAGCGGGCAGGCACCCTCAGGCCCAGGGAGCAGGCCCAGGACACCATCCAGCCTCCAAGGTCACTGGAGTGGCAGCCTCCCCTGGCTCCTGGTGGCATCTGGAAGACAAGGGGGAAACGGTGAGAGATCAGGGAGAAGAAGCTCTGTTTGGACAGAATCACATCTCCCCAAGTCAAATCCCAACCCGTACTGCAGGTGTGAGCTCTTCCTTAAATGGGATCTTGGCAAATTCTATAGTTAACATGAGACGAAACTGCAGCAGGGCAGCCTTAACCTGACTGAGCTCCTATAAGCAGATAAAACACAGCCACGTGAGGTGGGGGGCAGACGGCGACAGACGGACACAAGACGGAGGCAGACACCTAGTGAGGGGTCACTGGCAAGCCACCCCCAGAATCCCACACACTGCAGAGAAAGTGTAACCCTGCCCACCCCTCGGTGATGGGGTTCCAGCCTCCAGAACCGCTGGAGGATAAACTCCTGTTTACCCCACAGCTCTCCCTCAATTTGTCTGGATCAGGGGGTCCCCTGACCAGGGTGGGTGGACAAGATGCCCCCTGGGGCCTGGGTTGTCAGATCAGCCCTCTGAGGCCTCGTCCCCGCTTTGCCTGGGCTCCCAGCCTCCATGCCTGCCCTTGTCCAGCATACGGGTCTCACCCCAACAAGACCCCATCACCCGGCCCTGTGCCCCAGTTCCCCTGCCCTCACCCCTCACTTCTACCTGACCTCGGGGCCCTTGTCCCTGCTGTTCCCTCTGCCTGGAATAACCCCCCATGACCCAGCCCTCCATGCGGCCCCCAATCGTGAATCTTTGCCCTGACACTGACTTTGGCCGTCAGGCTAAGGCTCAGAGCAATTTTCAAGGCCTGAGGAAGGCTTGGAAAATTTTCTAACTCAAGTGCTACAGCTCTTCCCTTGCTTCCAAGAGATGGGTGAGGGCTGTTAGGAGGTGACTGCCCGTGGCCTCCTGCCCCTGTCTGCAGCCCAGCGCCAACGCCAACCACCCGGAAGCCCCCTGAGTTGGGGAGGGAGAGCTGCCTACTATCTCAGGTTCTGCGTCTCAAAGACCGTCTCGTCACTGTCCAGCGACGCCATCTCGGTGAGGTCCTCGCTGTTGGCCAGGAGCCCGTACCTCCTCCGCTGCGGCTTCTTCAACCTAGAGGCGTGTCCAGACTGGCTCAGGGTCCAGCCGGCCCTGCTGCCTGGGGTCCACTTCCTGCCCCCTCCTCTCCATGTTCTCCTCCCTGCTGTTCCTGCCCCAACCCCTAAAGTGGAGCTTCCTACACAGCTTAAATGATCCTGGGACGAGGACAGCAGGAGAGAGACCCCAGAGCCAGGGCTCTTCCCTCAGCCCACCACCCCCAGCTATCGCGCCCATTTCTCTGATGGCAAGGCCAAGTCTCCGAGCAAGGGATGGCCAGAGATACCCAAAATTCACATTGAGGAGAGCCTCAGGCCCAAGCCAGCCCTTAAAGCCAACCCTTAAGCACCACGGGAGCCTGAGAAAGCAGGGAGGGTTCCCGAATAGGGCAGGAGCAGACACCCGAGAGGACACTTGGCCCGAGCGGCCCCAGTGGTGTCAGTGGAGGAGGAGGAGGGGAGAGAGACAGATGGCAGTGGCCCGCTACAAGCATCTGGACTTGTCCCCGATGGTGACCGGGAGGGATGTGGTCAGATTTACATGACAACCGTCCTCCGTGGACATCAGCGTAGGAGAGGAGGAAATGAAAAGGAAGTTTTTGTTCCTCAGTGTGCCAGGGCAGGGCTGTGGGCAGGGTGGGGATCAGCAGCACCCAAATCAGAGCACTGGCAGCTCTGGAGTCTCGAGGGGAGCCCGCGTGGGGGCGGGTCCGTTTGTCCCGCAGAGAGGGCTGCTCACGGCCTGGCTGCCCCGACAGCGATCCCTCAGGCCCTCCTCTCACTCCTACATTGCAGGTGACAGGAACGCGGCCTCCGAGGGCTGTGGGCGGAACCCCGCACCCCGGCTCCGGGCCCCGTTCATTTGCTGGACCTCCTTTTATTGTCACCGGATTAGGAGAGGTGGGAGAGAAGCAGAAAGATACAAGATTCGGGAGCCCCGGGGGAAGCGGCCGCCAAGATCGGGGCCTCGGAAGGCGGCGAGGCGTGCCCGGGGCGTCCCTGCGCCCGGGGCCCGGGGAGCGACCCCTCGGGGCAAGCTACCGCGGGGCGTGCGTGAGACACCCTGGATAAGTCGGGGGACCTGACTCGGCCCGACCCCGCCCCGGCGCGCCCCTGGGCCCCGAACTGCCGCTCCGCGGGGGAGCTAGGGGACCAGCCCCAGCCACGACGAGTCACATGACCGACCGTCCCATCACGTGACACCGCGCGCAGCGACCGTAGGGGCGGGGCCGGCGAGGCAGCACGTGACGCACGCCGCGCGCGCTGATTGGCCGCGGCAGGGCGGCGGCGTGCGCCTGACGCACCTGAAGGCCCGGATGAGGAAGTAGAGCGCGGCCAGGCCGCTGAGGCCTAGGACCACGTACAGGGAGCGCAGCAGCGGCGAGCCCGACGAGCTCAGCGACCGCGGGTGCGTGCCGTTGGCCGGCGGGTCCGGCTGGCTGCCGTTCGTCACGGCGGGCGGCGGCGGGGACGGGGACGCGGCCTCCCGGGCTCCGCTGAGCAGCGCCCACAGCAACAGCGCCGGCAGCAGCAGCGGGAGCGGCGGCGACGGCACGCGCGGCCCCATGGCCCGGCGGAAGCGGTGGCGGCGCCCCGCCCCTGCGAGGCGCTGTCACTCAGGCGCGCGGGGCGGGGGCAGCCAATGGGCAGCGGGGGCGGGGCCCGCCTCCACGCCCCCCTGGCTGCCTCGCAGCCTTGCTTTCGGGGGGGCCTGCGCCCCGACCCCCCCATGGCGACCTTGTCACGCGTCCACACCAGCACTTCGAGGCCCGGGGGCTACCCCTCCGTTGCTGGCTTAGGGCCTTGGGCATGACCCTTCCTCTCTGAGCCTCAGTTTCCCCTTAGCCCATCCAAGGGTTGGGGGGTGTCTTAAGAGCGCACATGTGAAGCACCATCCCAGGAAACGCTATTTTCCTGCTGTCATCTCACCCACTGTCCTTTAAAGCACCAGGGCCCTCCTGAACACCACAGGTCTGTCCAGAGCCTGGAGCTGAGGGTCACAGGGTCACAGGCTCCCGGGCCCCTTGGCCCACCCTCTCTGGGAAGAGGCCCCTGGCTGAGCCGACAGCCCTCATGTCAGGGCTGGGGGGAACGCAGGGACGGGAGGGCCCTCCCAGCAGTCAGGAAGGCTGGACCCAAAGGTGTACTCAGGCAAGGGAATCAGCCTCCCTGACACAGCCGTGGGGACCAGGAAGGGTGGAGAACGTCAGGCAGGGAGCTGGGAGGAGACCCGTCAAGGGGGCCACACAGAATCCCCGAGTCCCTGCTTCCCCCAAAGCAAAAACAATAGCTTCTGTAACCCGTTTAATTTCTTTAAGGGAGTGGGCACATTTCTTGGTGACACTTGTGATTCTCCAGCCCCGGAAGCTGGCTTACTCCCTCATGCAGCTGAGGAATATGAGCTGCGGTTGGCATGATGTGGCAGAGCAGACAGCGGAGTGTGGGAGGCCGAGGGGGTCGCCACCCCGCCCTAGCTCACAGGCGCCCGCCTCTGCTCAGGCTTGCAGGGAGTGGAACTCAGTGGACACTGCGGGCTGTACGGAGTGGCCAGGGCCACGTGGTCCCCGGGCCAAGTCTGCCAGGCAGCACCACCCAACCCAGGTGGGCAGAGCTGGGGCTCCCGCAGAGCTGCACCGATTCCCAGCTGTGGGCACAGGCGGGTGCCTCGGCCACCTTGGGGACTCAGGTCGTGACATCTGTGCACCATACGGCAGCACGTACTAAGATGAGTGCCCACTGGCCTGCCCTGTGCAGGGCACTGACACCAACTGTGCCCCTCGGGGTCAGGAGTGACAGGCAGGTCCCCTCTTCTTGGTGCCAATCTGAGCTCCAGCTGTCGGCAGCCAGGCAGCCCTCGACCCTGCCTTGTCTCTGCTCCCTGCCCTAGACCCTGGCTGGTTCACTGGTCACCTCCACCTCCCCGTGGGGTTCCAGGCCTAATGTTCCAGCTCCTCAGGCCGGAAAGTTTCCCACCCTGCCCCGGGGGCCAAGCTGGCAGGGCTGCAGGGCTGCAGGCCTCCCTCTGTCCTGCCAGCCTCGACTCCTGGAAATGGGGAGTGGGGGCGGTGAGTCCTGGAGGCACAGCCCTTCCCACTGTCTTCCCCACGGCCGACACCCGGTGTCAGGAAGGGAGGCTGCTGCCGCCTCCTGCCCTCTCCTGGATCCCCGACTCTCACCAGCCCCCAGGGTCAGGAGGGCAGGCTCAGCGCCAACGCTCTCTGCTGCTCCCACACTGCACAGTGGGAGGACAGGCCCCGTGTGCCAGCTCAGACCCAGCCCACAGCCCAGATCTGTCACAGAAGGAACCGGGGGGGGGGGTGTCAAGGGTCAGGGGTCAGCCAGTGCCTCTGCGGCCCCCCTCAGGACTCCTGGAACCAGACACGTGCCCGAGCAGGGACAGAGGCCCAAGCTCGGAAGTGACTGTCTGCACTCGTACTCTCTCAGCACAGGGCCCGAGGAGGCCTTGCTGGGTTTCCATCTTTCGGCAGGGACATGCCCCTGCTCCTGTCTCACCCTGACCCCTCCCACTGGGCAGGCCCCAGGTTCAGGGGCCTCAAGGGCACAACCAGAAGCAGACGCAGACAGCTCTGGGTGATATGCAGCTCTTTATTCAGACTTTCCATGCCCGTCCAGCGGGACGACTGTCCGCCTTGCAAGACACCAGCCTCCTGCAGCTATCTGGGAACGACCCTTGCCAACAAAGCACCTATGAGAAAAATGAGGGGAGGGGGATGAGGACACCCACGGTGGTGAGGGCATTGGTGGGAGCCACCCTATCCCCCCTCAGAGGACACCTCTTGGCAACACCAGCCACCCCAAATGGCCCCCAACAGGCCAGAATCCAAGGGCTGGAGCACATGAGGCTGAAAAGCACTTACAGGTGACCAGTGGCGGGCAGGTGAAGTCTCCAGCTCTCGCTCTCCCAGCAAATGGCTGCAGGTGAAGTCCCTCTCGGGACGGTCATCGGCACAGCCAAGCCGCCTCTCCCTGGGTTGCAGCTCAGTCCCCTTCACCCTGCCAAAGCAAAGGCGCGTGACACCCGAGGTCCCCGCCAGCAGGCTCATGGCCACCCCTCCCCGCCTCCCCAGAACCATCCACAGTTCCTGGGAGGGCCTTGGCTGGCCAGCGGACACACAGGCCCGGGCCCCTTTCCACCCATAAGCAGAGCCCACTACCCGTGGGGATGGAGCTGCCCCGGCACCGGTGTGGGCTCTGGGGAAAACCGATGGCAGCAGCAAGACAATCGGACAACGCTACGGTTAGGAGTGGCTTAAGGAGATCTAGAAAAGGCTGTCGATGGATGAACAAAAAGTCCAAAAGGCAGGGCGTATGGTGGCCCCTTCCTGCCTCCTCGCAAGGTGTGACGGGGCCCCAGGCCGCAGCAGGGGAGGGCGGGCGGCTGGGGCCTGGCTTTTAGCTCTAGCTCAAGTTAAGACAAAAAAAAAAGGAAAAAAAAAAAACCAGTCAAAGGAACATTCCCCGGGTGCGTGACTTTACTTTCCAACGAGGTCTCGATAAGAGGAGGGAGGCGGGCAGGAGCAGAAGGCGTTACCTCGGAGCACAGGGCTATTTCCACATAGGAGCTAGCCAAGGGAGCAGCTTTCGTCTCTGAGGTGTCTGATGGGTGCAGAACACTGCTGCTCTCCAAGGGGCCGCGGCTTCCAAAGGCTAGCAGAGAACGCTCAGAACTCGTAACGCAACGGCACGCTAGCTACAAGGTCCGGCCCCATCCGTCCGCGGTCGCCCCGGGCAGGGAGCTGCCCTCTCTGGCCTGCCCCTGAGACTGCTCGTCGGGGTGAGCCTCACGTTCTGCACGTCCGTCACCCTCCAGGCCTGCCTGGCGTCGGCACTGCCCACCCCGTCGCCCACCTCACTCACCCCGCTGCTAACGGGCACAGCCCGCCGCTTCTCACACTGCCCTGTCTGCTCAGGTCTGGCCGCCACGAGCCCGCGGCAGGCAGTGTGTTGTGCAATGAAAGGGAAATTGTCAAGAGCACGGTTCGTTTCAGACGGTCTTTTAATCGGCTTCGTGAAGCCAAAGAAAAACTGCGTACAAGAATTCCTTATCCACTTCAAATACAACAGCAATGGAATATGCATACGTCTTCCAGTAAAAAAGGACAATATAAATAAACATTTTCAAGAACCTCTCGGGAACGCCTGCGAGTTACCAGGGTTGGGTACAGCAAAGAGTGGAGGTACCTCGTGCAGACGGACGGACAGGCAGGGGCTGCCCTCCTACCAGCTACACTCAGAAGTTTACAGAGCGGGGAAGAGGCCACAGCTCGCCCAGCTTCTGAGAAAGGCGGGTTCAGGGTCCTGTCCGTCTCAGAGTCTCCGAGCAAGGGATCGGGGCCAACCCCACCGAAAAGAGAAACAAAAAACCAACCTCCCCCCCCAAAAAGGGAAAAAAATCCACGCAAACCCCAATGATTTAAAAAAACACGTGGCTCATAATAAAAAGAAAGAAATAAAACCTGAAGTGCTTTTCAAGACGTTTTTAAAACCTTTAAAAACGGGCAGCGCTTCCTCAAAAAAAAAAAAAAAAAAAAAAAAAAAAAGTCAAACCAAAAAAGTCTCCTAACGGGGCCCTTGGGGTCAGAAGCTGTCAGGCTGGGCTCGACAAGATCAGAACTGACGTGACTACAAAAGTGGAAATACAAGGTGTGTTCACTACACATTAACGATTCAGCGAAGCTCCCAAAATCTTTAAATATACAGCCATTGGAAGGACGATCTTGAGCAGGAAGGATTTTTACTCGTTGTGTGTAGCTGAGGACAAGAAGCAAGTACAGTGTAAAGGCACCGAGGTCAGCGACAAGAGGCAGCATTTCCGTCCCCGGGGCCAGGCCTGGAGGGGGGCCTGGGCCTCCGAGCACCAACCCCCCGGTGGAGGGGCCGCTCCGGCCCCCACATGCACACAGGTGGCTCCCTCTCTCCCTGTCCTTCTGGACTCGTGCTCGGCTCTGGTTTTGCTTTTTGTTTTGAGCTAGCAATGGCTCCTGGCACCGAGAGGACAGCCTGGTTCCTCAGGGGGCAGGCACGGTGGTGTGGTCTGTGAGTGTGAGCCTAGGTCACTCGCGGGGGCGCCAAGGGGCACCAGGCTCCCACCGCGGGCCACGCAGCGTGGCGCCCTTGGAGCCGGCCTTACCGTAACTGTCGTAGCTGTCTCTGTAGGACCCACCGGAGCTCCTGTCTCCGTAGCCTCCACTCTGACTCCTGCTGTGGGAAGGACACACGTGAGGATGCTGGAGAAGAAACGGAGGGGAACCCCGGGAACTGGCAGCTGCGCCCTCACCTGCTGTAGTAGTCTCTGGAGCCTCCGTAGCCCCCACTCCTGGACTCGAACCGGCTGCCCCCGTAGCCCCGGTCCCCTCCTCCTGCACAGATGTGGACGTGAGCGCAGCTCCTGCTGGCACCCCTACCATGAGCCTCTGCCCTGTGCCCAACACTCACCTCTGGAGAACCCACGGCCCCGTCCTCGGCCCCCGCGGAAGAAGCCCCGGCCCCCAGCAGAGCCACCCCGGTACCCGCGGGACCGGCTGTCCGATGACTTCCCGGCCTGGTCAACTCGGATCTGCCGGCCATCGACCGACTGCAGAAGAGACGGGCTGGTCAGTTTCCGCCGGACCACCCTCAGGGGACCGGCTGGCGCTCTGCCACCCCTGCCACCCACCCCTCACCTTCCCGTTCATGGCCATCATGGCGTCCTTGGCGTCGTCGATGTTCTCAAAGGTGACGAACCCAAACCCTCGCGACCGCTGCGTCTCCCTGTCCTTCACGACCACCACTGCGCGGGGGAGAGGCAGGCACTCAGTGCCCAGCGGTCCCGGGAGGCGGAGAGCACGCGCCACTCCGCGCCAGCCTCACCTTCGGAAATCTGCCCATACTTGGAGAAGACCTGTTCCAGAGACTGCTCGTTGGTGTCGAAGCTCAGCCCGCCAACGAACAGCTTGCCTTCGTCCGATGCCATGGCGCCTGCCGCGGACACAGCCTCGGTCTCCCCTCGCACTGCTTTATACCAGCCGCAACGCTCTGGGGAGACGTGGGAAGCTCACTTTCCTGCATCTGTATGTTCCAAACCCACACCTAAGGCCTCAAAATTCAAATCAACCGACCCCTGCCCGTCAGGCTGAGGGCGCCCTGCCCCTGTTGCAGCCGGGGTGGACGCCCCCTAAGGACCCCCTTAGGGAGCTGGACCTGGGAGCAGGTGCCCTGTCAGTCGGCCTCGGCGGGTTACCGGGAGGGCCCAGGGCCAAGGGCGTACCCCACCCTTCCTTCTGCACAGAGGGTCTCTCAGCTCCTTCCCTAACTGCCCCAGGTGCCCTCGCTGCCGGCTGCGGGTGGGGAAGTGCTTTGTGAACTGCAGGAGGCCCCGGGGGAGAGAACAGCTTTATAAACAGCAACTCTGCAGGACCAGGAATCTGCCACCAAGGAGCGTGGGCTCCAGAGGCGGCCGGGGCGCGCTGGGGGTCCCCCGGAAGAGGCCGGGAGGGGACCTGGGCCCGCGTCTGCACCGGGCATGCACCCCCTCGTGCGATTCCAGCGGAGGAAACTGAGGCTCGGAAGACGGGAACGCCGGGCCCGGACCGCCCCGCAACCCGACCCCGGAGCCCCGCCCCCGCGCCGCGCGCATGCGCCCCGCACGCGCCCTGCGCCACTCCATCCGGGCACTCGGGCGCTCCCGCCATTTCGCTGGGCGCAGCCTCCAGTCCGCCGCCGCCATTTTGCGGCAGCGCCCCGCTCACCGGCGGCCCTCGCCCGCGGGGGCACGCCCTCCGGCCGCCGTTCCGGCCCGCTCCCTGCTGCCCTCGCCGCTGGAGTGACCAACGCCAGCCCGGGCCCGCCCCGGCCGCCGCCCCCCCCAAGGGCGTCCCGCTACAGCCCCGCTCGCCTGCCTAGGCCGCCCACCGTCCGGGCTGCTCGGCGCCGCCGCCGCCGCCGCCGCCAGGGCCTCACCACTGAGCCGGGCAGATCCCTGACGCAGGCGGGAAGACACAGACGCAGCACAACGGCCCAAGTCTCCTAACGCGCAAGTGAGGGGGGCGCCGGAGCCCGGCCTTATATTTGCCGCCGCCGGGCCCCGCCCCCAAGCCCGCCCCCCGCGCCAATCAGGCCAATCCGAGGCGCCGAAGGCCGAGGCAGCGCCTTATATTCATAATTAGAGGCCGGACACGCTCCGGCTCCGCCCCTGCCCTCGCTCTGGCTTCGGGCGCGGGGATTGGCGGGGGCGTCCCGGCCTGCAGTCCGCAGTCCCCCGTCCGCGTGCACGGGGGGCGGGGCCGGCGCGCGAGAGGCGGGGCTGACCCATTTCCGCGTGCCCCGGCCCCCGCTCCGGCTTGTGGCGGGGAACAAAGGGGCCTCCCGCCGCTGCCTCCAGGGGTCGGAGCCTCGTGGGGTTCCCGGTGTCGGCCGCGCCCGGATCTCTGCTGTACTCCAGCAATTGCCAGCATCCCGACCTCACCGGGATCCCCATACCCAACCAGGCTCCAGCTCCCAGAAACCCCAATTCCATCAGAACCCCGACATCATTCCAGATACCTTGCCTACAAAACCGGCACCCCAATGCTCCCAGGATCCCAAAGCCCATGGATACACTACACGCGATCGACCCAATGCCCAGCCTCATCCCAGCACTCAGACGCACCTCAGTTTAGGTAACCCCAACATTCATCAGAACCCACGTCTTCCCACTTCCCAAGAGTTTGCGCACCCTATCTTCAGCCAAGCCAGTTTGCTTACAAACCCCAACCCGCAGCCATACCTGTCTTCATACTGAGCTCAGCCTTCACCCACACCCCATGCGTCACCTATGCCCCAACATTTGCCTGGCAGGATATTGTGCGTGTCGGCGCTGACCCCACGGAGCGCTCCCCAAACTCAGCTCAGCTCAGCCTTCCGCCCCCAGTCAGCAACAAGGCAGCCACGCGCGATTGTGCACCCCCACAACCCACCTGCTTCCTGCTGGGGTTGGGATGGTCAGGAGGGTGCCTGTCCCCTGTTCAGCTGGAGGTCCTGGAGGGCCCCCCAGACCTCTGCAATCAGGGGAACTAGCCTCGCAGGGATCCTCACCCTCTTGTGGCTCTGGGCCCTCCTGGAATGGGAGAAATTAGTACAGAGACCCTGCCCGCCCGGGTCAGTGACCCAAGCTACAATCCTGCCCCAGAAAGCCTTCGGGGGGCGTCAGGGTGGGGGGAGGCAGAGACCCTGCTTTGCAGTGGACCCCAGACAAGTTCCAGCCTCTCCCTGCCCTCAGTCTCCCATCCGCAGGTGCGTCTGGCTGACCTTCACAGCAGGGGACGCATGGGCAGGGTGAAGGTCGCCAGGGGTCAGGACACCCCTCCCCCAGACAGCAGCTCCATGACCCATCACCGCCCCTCTCGGCATCTTGTACCCCCACGCCACAGCCCCCCGCATGCGAGTCCCCAAAGACAGCCGCCGCCAAAGCAGCGTCAGCCACACACGCAGAGGGCGACGTCAGCTCTCAGCCCCACCCCAGCCCATGGCAGGGGCCCCCAGCCACCCGGGCCGCTGGGAAGCGCCTGGGACCCGGGGGCGGCAGGCTGGGCCTCTCGGTCAGGACGGGCTGCTGCTTGCCCCAGACCGGGCAGGGGGCCCTTGGGCGGCCGCAGTCCCGGAGCGTCCTCCACGCCCCCTCCCATTGTTCCTGGGTTCCCAGTTTTGTGCAACGCCCGCCACCCTACGCCCCCGCGTTCATTCATTCTTTCTAGCGGCACATGCTCGTCGAGCGTTTACTACCAACCCCCTCCAAGCACGGGCTCCGTGTGTCCCACGACGCTGTGGCCAGTAACGGTGATTACCTGTGGCCTGGCGCACCTGCGCTGTGCCGGGGGTCTGCCTTGCGTATCTGGGCCTCAGGTGTGTACCTGTGGCTCTGTGTGTACCTGCCAGGGCTGCTTCACCACACGGGTCCCGCCCGGCGACCACATGGGGGCGCTGCCGCCTCACCCTGGCGAGTGCCCCCGCGCCCGCCGCACGCCCCTGCGTGGGAGGGGCGACCCCCGCCCCACGGCCCTGCGCGCAGCCCGGGGGCGGGGACACGGCGACCCCCCCCCCAGCCTCGGCTCACGCGGGGGGCACGGGACTCAGAATCTTCGGGCCAGGGGGTGCTAAGGATGCCGTTCCCGGTCCCCCACGTGCAGGGCTCGCTGCCTGCCCCGGAGCCTGGGGCATTTAGTCGGGGTTCTCCGCGTTGGTTCATTCCCCATCCCGACCCCTCCCCAGCCCGTACCTCGCCCCCCAGCGCTACCAGGAACCACCCCCGAGGGTGGGGTGGGCGTCGCCCGGAGGACCGGCCGGGTCGCCTCGCTCTCGCGCCGCCCCCTCCACCCTCCCCGCGGGGCCGGGGCGGCGGGACGCCGGGTCCTCCCGCGAAACCGGCTAATAACCGGGCGCCAGGCGGTAATGAGCGTCTGGGCCCCGGACGGGCGTGGCCCGGATGAAAGGCGCGTGGGGGGTGGGCGCCCCGGGACCGTGCACCTGGCGGCCGCCGGCGGAGACGCGGAAGTGGGGCCGTCCTGGCCGCTTCTCCAGTCGGCCAGGCCGGCCCAGATCCGCAGGGCCCATTGCCGGGGTGGGGGACAGCAGGCGCGGACATGTGCGTGCACGCGCGTGCCCGTGGGCAGGCGGATGGCGACAGCGACCCGTGGGTACACAGCTGGACAAGCAAGGATGATGACTCCAGACATGCTTGGGTGGACAGCAGAGTGGGTCAGAGCATGCACACACGGGCATGGAAGGTGTGTGTAACCCAGGGCACACTAGTATGTGGCTGTGTATGCACATGAGCTTGGAAGTGTGTACATGAAGCCACTGGTGTGTCGGTGTGCATGCACACAGGCTTGGAAGCCTGGACTTTAAACCAGGACATCCGTATATGAGTGTGAGTGTGCATGCAAAGAGGCGTGGAAGTGTGTGAAGCCACTGGCGTGTAGGTGGGTGTGCATGCAGGCATGGAAGTGTATTGTGAAACCACTCGTGTGTGGGTGTGTGCACACATACATGGGCACGGGAGTATGTTCTTGAAACTGAGGACACAGGTATGTTTGCATGCACATGAGTGCAAGTAGTATATGAAGCCACTGGTGTGTGGCTGTGGGTGTGTGGGCACATGAATGTGCAATTTTGTTCTTGAATCCCAGGACATAGGTTTGTGTGGCACATTGTCATAGAAATGTGTTTCTGAGTCCCAGGACACGTGTGTGTGTGCACACTGGTGTGGAAGTGTGTTCCTGCATCCCAGGACACAGGTTTATGTGTGCACACTGGTGTGGAAATGGGTTCCTGAGTCCCAAGTCACAGGTGTGTGTATGTGCACACAGGCGTGGAAGTGTGTGCATGCTACCACTCATGGGTGGGTGTGTGACAGTGGGAACATGTTTGCCTGGGGCGTGTTCCCCCGTATTTCTGTGGTGCCATCCGTATGTGCAAGAACACGGAGGGTGTGCACAGTCTCAAAAGCATGTGCACGGCAATTGGGTGGAAGACCAGGCGCAGCAGGGCCCAGGGCTGTGTGTGTGTGACTCAGGCAGGCAGGGACCCTGGGGCACATGTGCCAGGCAGGGCCTGGTGGCGTGACTCATGGCCCTGGGACGACACGCGTGCAGTGTGTCAGCAGCAGCAGCCAAGGCCAGAAGCCCAGACAGGGAAGGGTTAATGCTGCTCCCTCCCCCGCTGCAACCTGCAGTAACAGGTGGGGACCTCTGAGGTCCCTAGGAGGCCCCAGGTGCCTGGGAGCTGGGAACACATGAGACTCTGCTTCCTGTCACAAGGGAGGGCCTCGGTTTCCCTCCCGCTTCTTGGAAGGGGTCCCTGTGGAAGCAGAGGACATACAGGGCGCGGGGGCGGGTGGGGGCACCCGGTTGAAGCTCCCCGGCCTGACTCACCCCTCCCCACAGGCCTGAGTCACAGCCCAGGAACGTGGAGGCTGCTGGGGCCTCCACCCAGGCCCAGCCGTCCCGGCTCAGCATACTCAGCACACACTCAGTCTGCACACATGAGCCACCCGGGTTATGCCACACAGGCGCTGGTCACATGGTGAAACCCGACTGCACACAGTGACACACACCCTGGGCAGGTGCCGAGGACCCATCCCAAGCTCAACTGTGCCCCCAGTGACCCAGACAGGGAGCCCTGTGTGGAGGTAAACCAAGGCACGGACGGGTTGGCAGACACGCATTCACGCTTATGACACATACTGAACTGGCTGCGGAGTGCACAGAGACACAAGCCTGCAAGGACCCTGGGGGCTGGTGGCCCCTAGAAGCCCCAGGGGCAGTAGGAGGCACACCCCATGGGGGTCCGGCTTGCTCACCCCCACACTGGCTCCCTGCGAGCTCCAGGAGGCACACAAGGGGCCCCCGTGGTGCTTCTGCACGTCTCCCAGGTCCCCCACTCCCAGGGCAGCTGCGTGGTCAAAAGCAGCAATGCACGCAGCACGGACGCCCGGACTCATGGACACGCACTGCGAGGGCACACACACACCCGGGCAGCCAGCCCCTCTCAGGCCTCGGGTGCTCCCCCGAGAAGGGGCCGGGGCAGCTGCACCACCCGGGGTCTCTGCGGAAGCCAGCTCTGTGGAGGGCCACCTCGTCCTCCGGGTCTTTTCTTTTTGATGTTGTGGGACCCACAGAACTGTCCCCTTAGGCTCCAAGTTCCAGGTGTCATTTCCAGTCCCTTCACCTCGCCAGCAGCAACGGAAAGGATTTCCAGGGAATAGGGTCAGGTGCATGCGTGCACACACACACACACACACACACACGCACACACACCAGTCCCTCAGCCATAGGGGGTGCACACACACCCCTGCCCCCCAGCCATGGAGGTTGTTCACACACACACACCCCCGCCCCCACCCAGATTAGCAGTACGGGGACAGGGTGGAGCCTGCACCGAGGCAGGGGTGCGCAGTGTTTGTGGCTAAAGCATCTTCCAGGTGTTCCCACGCACCCTCCCCACAGCAGGCACATGTTTTTTGGGGGAGTACTTTCTTCAGGGGGCCTGTGGGTGTATGAATGGGGTCACCGAGTGTGACCTTCTCTTTGGGAATTTTGTTAAAGCAGGTCCTGGCCCCGGGTGAGTAGGGGTGTCACTTGCTGGGATTGGCTGGGGGGGGGTCTGGAACCAACAGGAGGGATGGGAGCCGGTTTGAAGGGTTTTGTAGGGGGTATGTGTTGCATCTGGAACCCCGCGATTCAGAGCCAGGAGCCCTGCACACAGTCGGTGCTTAAAAAATACTGACTGAGGGATGAGGGGCGTGCGAGGCGAGTTTGGCGGTGCGGTTGGCGGGCTGGCCTGTTCCTGCTGGGTTGCGCGCCCCGGGTGCGGGGTGTACACGGTGCTCGCGGCCAGCTGCCTACGGCTCCGCCGGCAGGGTGCCCGCCCCGCCCACATTCCAGAGGGGTTAGGGGTGCTCTCCCCGCCCACGCCCTGACCTCTGACCCCGGCCTGAGCCCCCTCCCTCCATCCCCGAGCACCCAACGCAGCAGCTGGCTCCCGGGAGGGGCCGCGAGTGGGGGCGGCGCCTGGAATGTGCCGGGGGAGGGAGACCCGGGGAGGGGGCGGAAGTGGGGGAGGGGCCGGGAGAAGCGGTGGGACAGCGACGGAGACAGCGACGGGACGACGGAAATAGAGGGAGCCCGCCGGAGAAGAGAAGATGTGGACAGCGACAGAAATAGAGAGGGGCCGGGAGACCGAGGAAAGCAAAGAAAAAGGGAGAGGAAGACACAGAGGGAAGGAGGGTGGAGGGGCGGGGGGGAGGGAAAGAGACTGGGGGCATAGAGGGGTAGGGGAATGGGGGGGAAAGGTGGCAGAGAAGCAAAGAGGCCGCGAGGGCGCAGTGGACGGAACAGAGCAGGCAGGCTCCCAGGTGGCTGCGCCCCTCCCCCACCCGGGAGGCTGAGCCGCTCACCCGTCCCAGGTGACACCAGAGGCTGCCTGTTCTCTGCCCTCCCAGGGCAGGGCAGGGCGGCTCGTGGGTGGGGCTGGAGCCGAGACTCCTGGGTTGGGCCCCAACGCCCTTGGGGGGGGCGCGGGGAGGGAGGGTGCAGCGTCCCCAGCCTCAGCCTGGAGCTTGTCAACTCCCCATTCCTCGGCGCCTCGAGAGGAGGGTGGAGTCGCGCCCAGGCCGGGTGGGGGCGTCTGCGCCCGGGGCGCCCGGCCTGCTGCGGCTCCTCCCTGCTGCCCACCCCAAGCCACCTCTGGCCCCGGCCCCTGGCACTGGAGCCAGCTCACAGCGCCCATGGGAACTCCAGCCTCAAGCAGGAAGTGGAGACCCCCGGTGCCCTCTCTGCCACCCGTCACCACCAAGAGCGGCCCACCCGTGAAATGAGGGGCCCGGGATCCCTCCCACCTGACAGCCACACTATCCAAATCTGCCTTAACCCTTTTCCCAGGCTAGCCTCAGGGTCTGGGCTTGGACTCACATCTCCCCACCTTACAAAGGCAACCCTGTCGGCTCTGGGCCCACAGCCAGGCGGCTGGCCAGGTGGAATTCCTGCTGCCCCCACCCCCGGGGCTTCTCCACCTCACCCCACCTCCTGGCCAGCCCCTGGGCCAGGACATCCCGCAGCCATTTCACACCCTCCCCGCCTCCCACCTAGCTGTGAAACCCAAGCCCTTGCAGAGAACGCCCTCCGCCTCCAGCCACCGAAACCCCAGCTTCGCCCGCCCACCTCCACTACTTCTGCTGCAGGGCCCCCTGCGAGCCCTGCTTGGGTCTCTGCCCTAGGCCCCGTGGACATCCTGGGCCCCCAATGCGCCCTGGTCTCCGCTCCTCCGGTCTCAGACTGACGACCACCCTCCCGGGGCCTTGCCCCCACTCCACCGGCTCCCCAGCTTCTCTCCCGGGACTCTGCATCCGCCGGGCCCTCTTCCCCTTCTGCTGCTCCCTGGACACGCCGCAGCCCCCAGGTCCCCGCGCCCCTCGCCTCCCCCAGCCCCGGGCTGCACGCGGCGGCTGCGGGCGGGGGGCGGCAGAAAAAGTCTGGGCGGGAAGGCAGGGTTGCACGTGAGCTTGCCCGTGCAGGGGGGTCCACGTGCGGCGCCCCCAGCTACGCCCCCTCTTCCCGTCCTGGCCCAGCACCGCCGTCAGACCCTGAGCTGCGTCTGCCGCCCCCAAGTTAGCAGATGAGGGGGGAGGGGAGCGCGGCGCCTCCGCGCTTGCGGTTGCGCACTCAGCCCAGTCAGGCTAAGTCCCGCCTCCAGGCGGTAAATCCACACTGCTATTGGTGTGTGAAAATAAGCGAGCAGCGCGGCCACCAATGAGACTACCCCTTCCCCAGGTGGGCGGGTCCCGGGCCCCCGGCGCGCGAACGTGGGCGGACGGGGCCGCCCTTCCCGGGATGACGTCAAGTCCGTTCGCGGCTCGTTGCCCGGGAAACCGCGTTTCCATCCGCGCGGGTTTCCGGTGGCCGGGCCGCCCCCTCCCATTCAACTTTTTTCTCAATGGGGGGAGGGGGTTGGTGCAGGGCCGACCCCGCCCCCCGTGATCCCGGAAGCCCCCTGCCCTGGCTGCGCCTCGGTTTACCTTTCCGCGCCCTGCAACCCACGCACGGTCTTCTCCTCCCGCCCCTGCGGCCTCTGCACCTTCCCCGGGCTGAGGTCAGCTGTCCAGGACCCGGCACCTCCCGGGGCGGGGGCGTGCGCCGCGGCCGCGCAGAGTCTCCACGAAGACTCAGGCCCCAGCCCAGGCCGTGTCTCAGCTCATCCGATTCACCCCACACAGGGCCGCGACCCTCGGATCCCCGGGGCCAGGGCCGCGACCCTCCGACCCCGAGGACAGGGCCGTGACCCCTCAGAACCCGTCAGAAGCCCGGGCACTGCCGCGACCCCTCAGAACCCCTGAGACCCCGGGCAGGGCTGTAACCCCTCACATCCCCAGGGGACAAGATCGTGACCCCTCAGATGCATGGGGCCAGGGCTGCGACCCCTCAGTCCCTCAGGGACAGGGCTGTGACTCCCTCAGACCCCCAAGTGTCCCCCTGGGACAGCAGAGGCCAGGCCTCGCCTCCCAGCACTGCCGACGAGGTGCCCTCTTTGCCTCCCAGCACCCTGGGGCTGCCCGGCCAGGCACACCCACCCCATGACCATCCATGGCCTGGCCCCCTGGGGTTCGGGGTGGATGTGAACCGCCCCCACTGCCCGCCGGACCCCTCTGAACACCACGACCCATTCACTGGGTCTGCGGTGGGGAGGACTCCCCTCCTCCCTGCTGTGGGCCCCAGATGATTGGGGGTGAGGGACCGTGGGAAGCTCCCCTTGGGGTTCCCAGCACCTGGGCAGGTGTAGGCTGGTGGAGGAGGGGGCGCGAGGCTTGGACTGCCAATCAGATGGGGTGTGGGGGTTGGTCACACGCTGTAACATGCACCCTCTAATTCCCCAGGGCGAGTGTCTTCTCTCTGGACCTCAGTTTCCTCCTCTGTAAAATGGGAACATAATTACTTCTAACTCCAAGGTGGCAGCGCTTGGAAAATGAGGAAGTACAGGTCAAGTGACACTGTTATTATGTCCAGTCTCTGCCCAGCCCCAAGGTGGGTGCAGCTGAAGCCCCAAAGAGGCCAGCCTCAGGGGGCCCCAGGCGGGGGTGGGGTGCGGACAGATGGGAGCAAGGGGCAGGGGGTCGGGCCGAGCAGGACAGCGTTGGGAGTGCTCAGGGCAGGGCCCGGGGATTTGCTTCCCGGAGCTGGAATGCAAGACCGGGGCGTGGCCGCAGAGGGCCGAGGTCACCCCGGGCCATGCCACCAGGAGGCCCTGATCCCCGGGTGGCGTCACCGCAGGCAGAAGCGCGGGTCGGGGGCCCACCCAGGTGGCCCTGTGGGCTTTCTGCAGCAAGCCAGCCTGCAGTGAGACTCCAGGGACAACAGCCGGTGGGCAGCTCAGGCTGGCAGGGGGGCAAGCCTCCACCCGTCTGGTGGCGGGGACAGGGGCTCGGGTCCCCAAGGACCAGGGCGAGTCCCCACGGCCAGCGCCAAGGCAGGAACCGAGTGCGAGGGCCCCCCACGCCCTGCGGACTTCCGGCCCCGGTACCGGGAAGTGGCCGGCCCCTCCCTTCCCCGCCCCGACGGCTTCCTGCCCCCTGGGCGCGCAGGCCGGGCTGGGGGGGCGTGGGAACTGCTCCTGCGACCACACCCGGTCCCTGGAGAGGGGGAGCCCTGGGCCCAAATTCCCGCCACCCCCGCCCCGGAGATTGCGCCCCTGGCCCACGCGACGCCCCCCGAAAGCGCGCAGGATCCTTGTTTGTGTTTCATTTTCTGTTTATTACTTTAAATCACGGTGTTGGTGTAGTTTTTTTTTTTTTTTCCTTTCTCAATTTCAGGTTTTCAAAGAGTAAACTCCCGCAAGGTGCCAGGAACCCCGCAGCCCACCCCCCGAGGGTGGGTGGTGCTTTCTGGGGGTGGGAGGCTGGTCCCCGCCTGGGGCCTCCACCCGCAGACCCGCAGAGGCACAGCCATTATTTTAAAAATCGTTAAAAAACAAAAACAGAACACACATTTAAATAGGTATCCAAGACGGTTCTTCAAAAAACAAACCCGCCCCTCTTTTCTCCTCTTTTTGTCTTTTTTTTTTTCTTTTTTGAAAACAAAAAAAACAAATCTGGACCCCTCCCTGCCCACCCCCCACCCCCACAAAAAATTTTTAGAGCTACAGTAACACATGTTCACATCTGAAACCATTACATTTAAACACGGGGTGGGGGGTGCGGGCCTGGGGTTCACCTACGGGGTGGGCAGAGGGAGGGCAGGATAGCGACGGGCCGGGCCCAAATGTCTACCATATTAGTAAAAAACCAAATAAAGTGAATTAAAAAACAAACAAAAAAATAAAACAAAAAAACCCCACAACCCCACCCCCCTTGAAATGGCTGCAGTAGGGGGGTTTTGTCCGTCTGCTGGGGGGGGGGCACAGACCCCAGGGTGAGCAGTGAGTGGGGAGGGTCCAAAATAAACCAGCAGCGACCCTCCCCGAGGGGTTAATGCTACACGGCGTTGCCCCCTGCCTCGGGGATTCACAGCTCAGCAACCCCCCCATCCTGGCCGCCAGATCCTCCCCTAGACATAAGTACACAGTCCTGCAGCCCTCGGGTGCGGCCAGGAGGAAGGGGTGGGGGTGGGGGCTTCTCCCAGGCCCCCCAGCCTCTTCTCCCACGTTTCAGGAGATTCCAACCAACATTGGCTCAGTCAGAAAATTAAGTCTATAAATACCCCATACTCAGGCAGGAGGTCAGAAAACAAGGGGGCAGGGACAGAAGGCGGCAGGCAGGAGAGGAAACAGTAGGGAGGGGAGGTGGGGGGCAGCCTGGGCCCCCTTCCTCCGTTTTCCTTTCCTTGGCAGGAGAGGGTCTGACTCCCCGGAACCAAACGCTGAGGCAGACCCCTGGCCCCCTCTCCCTCATCCTGAAATTAAAAAAAGGAGAAACAGAAAAAAAGGAAAATGGAAAGAGACCAAGAAGTGGGGGGGGGGGGCATGGAAGAAAGAGAAAACAACGGTCCCCGCGACAGCTTGAGTGGGTTTCTCGATTTGTTGGGGGGCTTCACTTCGAAGCCCGGGGGTCCTGCAGGCCTGGGGTGGGGTCCTGGCCCCTCGTCTGTAAAGTGCATTATGAGGCATTTATGTTTTTGACTTAAAACCTGAATGGGGGGGAGGCAGAGTGGAAGGGGATGGGGGTGGCTTCCTGTCTCCCCACCATCTGGAGGGACTGCTACATATGTGGAGCTGGGGAAGGTGGGTGGGTGGGGACGGCAGCCGAGGCCGATGGGAGACGGGAGATGGAGACCAAGAGGTGGGGACGTGGGAGCGGGACAGAGGGGGCTGGAAGCCAAGTCCACGGGGAGTTTGGAAAACCGTGGTGACGAATTTAAAGAAGAAAAAAGCGCAGGGCACCGTGACTGTGAGAGGGAAGGAAGGAAAGAAGGAATGGAGGAAGGAAGGAAGGATGGATGGGTGGGTGGAGAAGGGGGCACCCGCCTGCCCTCGGGGCCGGGCAAGGCTGCCCGTCCCTGGCTGCCCCAGGTCGGAGGCCCCTAGGCCACCACAAACTCAGACTTGATGTCAGGGTTCACTTCGGGCTTCCAGACGGAGTCCTCGAAATCCAGGCCCAGGCCGGTGGCCTCGCTGGGGCTGCCACCGCCCCCGCTGCTGCTGTCGCTGCGTCCGGCCTTGCGGCTGGGCGGCCAGTGGTAGGGGCCCCGGGCGTCACGGCGTGCCTTCCGACGTAGCCGCTTCTGCTGGAGCAGCAGCTGTAGCCGCTCCACCTTGCAGCGCGTGGCGCGGTTCTCTGTCTGCCGCAGCCGGTCCCCTGCAAGGAGGGAGCAGAGCCTGTGATTCTTGGGGCCCCTTCCCCGGACAGACACCCCCGACAAATGCCACGGGAGCGTCGGCTGTCTGCGAGCTGCCTGTGTACTAATTTGCTCCCCAAGAGGCAGGGCTGGCTCCTCTCACCCTTTGCCTTTGCCTAGCCCCCCAGATCTGGAATAAATCAACTGGCTTTTGAAGCCTCTGGCCATTAGAGAACGCGAGGCAAGGGGCCCAGGCTAGTGCCTCAGTGTCCCTCCTCAACAGAACAGGAGCGGTAATTCTTTTCTGCTGGGCCATGGAGACTGGACGGCCACAGGGGCGCTCTCCACTCCGGGGCCATGGTGGTTGTCATTCCCTGAGAAGGGAAGCCTCCTGCTTTCCCAGGTCCCCCCAACACTCGGGGGCTCCAGCCCCCTCCCTATCCTGGCAGGCCTGACTTGGCCATTCAGACTCTAAGAGCCATCTGGAAAGGGCCCGAGGTGGGGGGGACAAAGAGGAAGTTGGGAGGGACCCCCCGGGAGGGACGACCCCCAGGGGCAGACAAGGACACTTTGTGTCCCGACACACACGCTCCCTTCTCTGTGGGCCAAGCTGAGCCGGGGGGAGCGGCAGCTGGTGGGTCCCCCGCAGTGCCGCCGGGGCACACAGAGGGGCCACTCACCCTGCGGCTTGCACACGCGGATCTGGCTCTGGCCCTGCAGCAGGGAGGCGGGGGGCGCGGCCGGAAGCTTCTCGCAGGAGGTAGTCTTGGGGGCAAGGTCAGGGGCCGGCGCGGTGGGCGCGCACTGGGCGTGGCAGCGCAGCTGGGTGAGCGAGGGGGGCATGCCTTGGTACTGCCGAGTGGCGCTGAGGAGGTCGTTAAGGATCTGCAGGACGGTGCCGATGTCACGGCGTGGCCGCCCGCTGCTGTCCTGGCAGTTGGGGTGAAGCGTGCCTGCGGGAGAGGAGGGGGCACAGGGTGAGCAGATGGGAACCCGCGTGGAAGATTCCAGAGCGGGGATGAGGGGCCCAGCACGGAGGCATGTAGCCTTGGGCAGACGCAGACCCCTGGGACGGAGCATTCACACGCAGACACACGTGGGAACACACAGGGGCTGTGACACCTACCGGAGAAGGTCCCTGAGAAGACCCCGGGGGCGTGGTTCACGAAACTCTCGATGACAGCGCCCGGTTTGCGGGTACGGGGGGTGGGGCTACCCCCTGGGGTGGACGTGGTGCTGGTACTGCTGCTGGCAGGGGGGGGACATTCCACCTGCTGAAGGGGAGGGAGAGCACAAGAGCTTGAGGTCAGGGACCATCGAAGAACCCAAGGTCTGGGGACAGCCCACTGGCCCAGGGTCCGGGGATAGCCCACCCACCCAGGGTCCAAGGATAGCCCACCGGCCCAGGGTCTGGGGATAGCCCAGTGGCACGAGATCTGGCGATGGCCCTTAGAGTGCAGGACATGTTTAGCTTCAGAACCCATGCCCTTGCCCGACTCTGTGGACACAGCTCACCCCTTCAGATTACAGAAATAACCCTTCTCCTGCCTTACCTCAGGGCAGGTAGTGGAGGCTGCATGGGATCGCAAAGAGCCGGCTGTGACAGAAGGGGATGCAGGAGCAGAGCTGATGGGTACTGGGGGGACACGGGTGGTGCTGGACACCGGCCGGCAAGGAGAGGACACGGGGGTGGCAGTGCTGGGGTCCCCGCGGGCTGCGGCGGCTGCAGCGGCCGCAGCAGCGAGCACGTGGCGGTGCTGCAGAGGGCCATGCTGGGCAGCGAGCTGCAGCTGGACGAACATCATGTGGTCACCGACACGCAGTGCCAGGGTCAGCGGTGAGCGGCCCGACAGGAAGTCACTGACCTGCAGGGAGAGCAGCCCGTCAGTGCCGGGCCTGGGCCTGTGGCGCCCCCAGCCCGGCCCAGCCCGGCACCTCGCGCTGTGTGACCTGGGGCCTCTCGCCGCCCCTCTCTGGGCTCTGGGGTCCCTGTCGGTGCCACGGATGCTTAAATAAAATGAATCGATATTTCCGGAAGCTGCCTCCGCCAGCCCGGCCCGGCCCGGGCGCCGCTGGGGGCTGTGGGGGGGACAGAGGCGGGTCAGAGGGGGGCCTGGCCCTCCCTGGCCAGCTTGGTTTTCTTTAAAGGGGAAACCGAGGCCAGAGGGAGTGGGGCCCAGCCAGGGGTCACCGCCCTTAAGTAACTCTCACCTCACCCTTCTTCCCGTCCCTCTCTGGCCCCCAAATCCTCTCTGCCTATGATGGAAAAAAGGAGGGGGGACTCTGCTCAGCCCCCTCCCACTTCAGTCATCTGGCCAAAGAGTGGGTGGAATTCCTGGACAAATTCTTTCGCCCTAACCTTTGCTTTCTTAAGATAAATATTTATCTGTCCCGGGCGGGGCGGAGGCTGGGGGGTGGCTGGGGAAGGAGGCTGTGACCACTCCCAGGGGCCTGAGTTTCCCAGGGGGGGGCCTTGGCACCGCCTGGGTGAAAATGAACCCTGGGGATCGGCCTCCACTGTGGCCGCACAATTGGCCTGGGGTGGCTGTGGGGGCCTCCACCCATGCTGGTGGTTTCGGGGGCCCCCTCCCTCTGGGGCTTGGCCATCGCCTAGTTCTCCCCAGGGGCCGGGATGGGGGGGGGAGGTTTCTGAGAAGTGACGTCGGCTGAGAGTGACTCAGAGGCCACTGCCTCCCAGCCCTCAGCGGGCAGCAGCCGGCCATAACCTTCTCTACAGGGGGGCCGAGCGGGAGGGAGGGGGGTGCGGGCAGGGCGCGGCCCCCCTCCCTGCTGCCCAGAGACACCACTTGCAGGAAGGGCCCAGGGTGACTTCCCGGGAACGGCCCAGCTCCCCCCCACTTCCTCCCTGGGGCGGGCAAATGGGTGGGCAGGACTCGGTGCCAGGCGGGAAGCGGCCCTGGGGAGCCCAGTCACCCCGCCCCCCTCCCCGCCTCCTGACGCAGGCACCCTGGGGCGGATGTGAACCAAACACAGTCGGGGGGGGGGGGGGGCCTGACAACCGCAGCCTCTGCCGGCACCAGGAGCAGCCGGCTCAGCTCACACTCCCCCTGGGGAGTCACGTGCAGCTGCCACCCCGGGCCCCCGGGACTCCCTGCTCCCCTCAACCCCGGACCACCCAGCTCCTGGCACCCGCCTCCCACGGGGCGGGCGGAAGGGCAGGGACCCACAGAAGCGGCCCAGCAGGTTCCGGAGAAGCCCGGGCAGCGTCTCGCCCCCTCGCCTGGGTGGGGAGTGGCCTGTCTCCCCACCCTGGTAGCGGGAGGCCAGCAGGGGCCCAGGTCGGCCCGTGGCCGCCAAAAAAAGGAGGAACCGCGAGGGCGAGGAAAACAGCCATGGCCAATCCGGGGGCCCCAGGCCGGCCGGTCACCCTCCTGGCCAGTTACTAAATGTTTTCCCAACATCCTGTCTGGGCCTCCCTGGCTCTGGGGCCCGGGGGCAGAGAACAAAGGGCAGAGAGAGGTGGGGGAGGAGCAGGGAGGTGGTTCCCTGCACCCCCACAACGGGGTCACAGAAGGCGGAAGAGTGTCACCCAGCCCTGTCCCTCCTTTCTGCCCCTCCCCACCTCCCAGCAAAAATCTAAGGAAGAAACTCAGCCAGGCTGTGGGGAAGCCGCAGGTGGGTGCAGGGGGCGGGCCCAGGCCCTGTGTGCAAGCCCCAGGCCAAGGTCACCCCACCAGCAGGCTGGCTTGGGAAAGCACTGCCCCTCCCCCACAGTGGCCACCGTGGGAGAGAAAGCTCTCAAGGTCAGGAGGGAAGCCAGGGGACCCAGCCAGGCTGGCAGGAAGGCGGGGTGGCGGGCCTGCCCCTCCCCCACAGGCCACCTGGGGGCACATGAGGCCCCACCCGGCCTGGCGCTGAGCAGGGGCCGGCTACTCGGCTCGACTCTTACCTGGGTTTCTGTCAAGCTCTCCAAGGCCTGCATCACCGACTGCTCGGGCCTGAAGGCCTGGGACTGCAGAGAGAGGGGGACAGAGGCACCCTGAACTTGGGGTCTGAGTAGGGGGTGGGGGCACGGAGGGCCCTGAGGGGGGCAGGGGTCCCAGGAGCCGTGCGACAGGGACAGGAATTTACCATGAGCCCGGCTTCCACAGTAGGTACCAGCGTGAGTTTGCTGCCATCCCCCACGCCGAACTCCTGCAGCTTCCCCGAACTGAGCCGGCTAGGGGGGAGGAAGGAAGAGGGTGAGACGGGGGGAGCCGGCACTGGGACGCGGAAGCTCCGAGGCCGCGGGGGAGGGCTGCGTGGGGTGGGGGGGAGCAGACTGAGAAGTTGTTCCCACCCTTCCTGGCTGGGAGAGCGAGGGCGCTGCGGGTCCGTATTTGGGGACTGTGGCCCACCCCGGGAACCCCTTCTTGGCAGTTCAGTTCCCCCACCAGCACCCCGGATATCCCAAATCAGGGCCTGCACACGCCTTTTGCACACCAGCAAAACATTCTATAGTCATCCGGCTCCCTGCATGCCACTTACAACCCCTCCCCCCAAGCCAGCCCCTGCCCCCAATTCTGAAAACTGCGGCCCAGGGCCAGTCTTTGTGGGCGCCACGGGCCTGGGTCCCGAGAGAGGCCTTTGGGGGCTGCGCCAGGCCGGGCTCCCCCGCCTCCCTCCCTGGTGCAGCCCGCGGCCGCTGTTCAGACAAAGGAGACCTTCCCCCTCCCTCCCCTCCCCCACCGGGGCCCCTCCGCTGGGGATGGACACTGCGTGTCCCCGGAGGCCCGCGGGGGGAGGGCTCCCCGGGCTGGAGGTGATTTAAATACCGAGGGGGAGGGGGAGGCTGCGGGAGCGCTCGGTGGCCAGAACAAAGGGGGGCAGAGACACGCAGAGGGGAAAGATACAGCCGCGAAGGGGGCCGCCGAGCAGATGCGGAAGCCGCAGGGCCACCGGCGGAGGAAGGGTCGGCTGCGGCACCCACCCCCGCAGCCGGGACCCCCGCGCCGCCCCGCGACTCCTGCCTCTCCCCGAGGGCGGCCGCGGCAGCCCGGCCCGGGGTGCCCCCAACGCCGCCTTTGTGCAGCAACCCCGAGCGGGGGAGGGGGCCGAGGCAGGCAAGGCCGAGCAGAGGGCGCCCGAGAGCGCGCGGCGCGCCCCCGCCCCCCGTCTGGCCGCCCCCTTCCTTGCCCGCGCGGCGCGCTCTTTGTTCCCGCCCCGGGCCCGAGGGGGCGGCCGGGGCCGGGGCCCGGGGGCGGCGCGCGGTACTTACGTGTCTTTGTGGAGCAGGGCCAGGCGCTCCTTGGGGACTTTGAGGCGCTGGGACAGCCGCTTGCGCAGCCCCTCCACCGTCTCGTCCGGCGGCACGGACAGCTCGTAGCGAGTGCCCGTCGTGCTGTGGATGGCCAGACTCATGGGCGCCGCCTCGGCCGCCGGGCCCAGCTCGCAGGCGCCGCCCGGGGCCCCGCGCCGGCAGCTCCGGGTGCTGCCGGGCTGCGGCTCCATGCCCGGCCCGCGCTGGGGGACTGCGCCGCCGCCGGGTAGCAGGCTCGGGAGTCCGCGGGCCGCCGCCAATCCGCGCTGCGCCTGCGGGGGCGGCGATCTCCCCGAACCAAGGTCCTCTGGGTTCTCGGGGGCAGGGGGGATACAGCGCGCCCCCTTCGAGAACGTCCCAGCGGAGGAAGGCAGAGCGAGAATCCGAGAGGGGCTCCGGGGTCGCGCCGGCTCCTCTGGCACCTTCCGGGGGTGGGGAGCCGAACTCGTGGCTCGGGCGGAGAGGGGCGGGCGGTGTCCGCGGGCCTGGCGCGGGGGTGGTCCCGGAGGAGGGGGCGCCGCGGCTACCGGTCGCGCTCAGAGCCGTCTGCGCTCGGGCCGCCCTTCGTCTTCCTTAACAGCCGCCGCCACCGCCGCTCGCAGGATCTGGGGGTGAAAGTAACAAGAAAAAAAAGTTATAATGTATCAACGTTCCAAGGGGCGGGGCCGCCGCCCCCTCCCATTCACTACTTACTCCGCCGGCCCCGCGCCGACTAATCAGCGCCCAGCGGCCGCGCGCCGCAGCCAATGGGAACCTCCGCGGGGCCCCCCACGTGGGCCGGCCCCGCCCCGACCCCGCGCCGCCCGCCCCGCCCGCGCCGCAGCCATTCATAAGGGCCGGCGCCGCAACAAAGGGCCGGGCGCCCGGGGCTCGGGCCCGCGCCCTCCTGGGGGCTGGCCTCGCGCGGGGCGGGGGCGGGGGCGGGGGCGGCGGCCATTGTCCCGGGCCCGGGGGCAGGAAGCCGCGGGGCCGTCCCGCCGCGCCTGTCCGGGAAGCTGCCGCAAGCGGAAGCGGAGCGGGCCCCGCGCCTCGTGGCCCGCGCTGACGGGGTGGGGCCGGGTGACGTGGCCCGGGCCGCGGGACCCCCTCCCCGGCCGGTGCCACCTCGCGCTTCCCCGCCCCTGTCTCCCGGGCCGGGCCCGGGTCCCGAGACGCGCCCGCCCGGGCCGTGACGTGACGCGGCGTCCCCGGCTGCGCCCGCGCGCGCCGCTCCCGGCCGCGGTGAGTCAGCAGCGCCCGCGCGCCCTCTGCCGGCGCCGCCCGGGAGCGCGGCCCGGGGCCCCGGGGGAGTGGGCGCCAGGCTGCCTCGGGAGGGGAGCTGCCGCCCGGGAGCGCGGGCGCGGAGGGCGTGCCGCGCGCGGCTCGAGGCCTCCGACTCCGGCACTGGGGCCCTAAGAGCTGGGGAACGCGAGGCCGAAACCGCAGCTAAGTCAAGGTCACTCGCGGGGAGGGGGTAGTGCCCCGGGGGGCGGGGCGGGGGCTGAGGGCGTCCTGGGCGGGGCCACCTGCCGAGCCCCTCCCACCACCCACCACCCCCGGGGTCTTCCCCCTGCTGGAGGACCCCAACCCTACCCGTCCCGAGAACAAAGAACAGTGGGGATTCCTTCCCGGCCCGCGGGGTCCCGCCCCCCACTCACCAGGCCCGACAAGTCCTACGTCTCGACAGACCTGAGTCCCGCGTCCGGGAACGGGTGCGCGCTGGCGGGGCTGGTCTGGGGCCCAGCGGGTGGCCTCGGAGCCTTTATCCGCACCGCCTCCCGCCTCCCCTCGGGGTGGAGTTTGGGCGGGCCGGGGGCGGGGGCCCGAGCAGGCCGTGACGCAGGCTGGCCCCCGTCCCTGCCCGCCAGTCGGAGCTCCGGGGCGCCGTCGGGCCCGGACCACCCGTTCCTAAGGTGGTCCTGCAGAGGGGCGGAGAGGGGGCGCGCCCTGAGCGCCACTGCACCGGGAATCGCCTTGCCGGCTCCTAGGACAGGGGGTACCCGGCTGGCTGCCCTGCCCCGCCCACCCCCTTCCTGCCACCGCTGCGCGGGGCTTCCGCCTGGGGGCGCTCCCGGGAGGGCGGGGAGGGACGGAGACCCTGAGTCACCTCTGTGCAGTGGGGGTGCCCCGCATCCCTTAAGGTGACCTCAGAGGGCCATCACGCAGCACCGGGCCAGCTCAGTGTCCCTTGGTCACCACCCTGTTGTGCTGTGTGACCTTGGGAAAGACTCCTGCTCTCTGGCCTGTTTAGGAGGAATTCAGCAGGGCCACTCCAGCCCTCACTCCCAGCTTCCGTGGCGGGCGCAGCCTCCCTACCTATGGGTGAGAAAACTGAGGCCACCACCCACTGCCGGCAGCCACGGGGCATAGCAGAGACCTGCAGGTCGCTGTGGGGGAGCCATTCTGATGATGACCAGGTTGGGGCAGGGGGCCAAAAGGGAGACCCCGGGCTGCGTTCCCCTCCCACCCCTGCCCCTGCTTATCTGGATGGGTTTCTCCCTTTATCTACCCTGACCACCCCCACCCCCACCCAAGCCCTGGGCGCCCCTCCCAGGGTTGTGCTGGTTTCCAGGTTTCCTTCCTGCTCAGACCCCGAGGCCTCTGGCCACCCACCCTGAAGGAGGCACACCCAGACACTCCCAGCCCACAAAGCAAGGGGAGGAGACGGGGAGCCCTCAGAAGGGGTCTCCTGGGTTGGGGTTTGAAGACTGAGTAGGAGTTTGTGGATGAGGAGGTGGGGACGCCATCAGCAAAGCCTTGGAGGCCCGGAGAGCTAGTGAGAGGCCAGGCAGGGGGCCCAGGGGGCTCTGGAAACCAGGGCATTGTGGGAGGGCCCAGCCTCAGTCCCCATCCCCCGTCTTGCCCTCAGGCCACTCCCTGACCCCACTGGGCCTCTTTCTGTTGCCGGGGAACAGAGCTTGGCTCCTGGAACGGGTGCTGGGATTGGGGGGTGAAAGCAGGCCCCGTGGAGAGAATGGGGACATCTTGCAAGAGGCTGGAAGACAGCTGTGGTCCCTTAGGGGAAAACACTGCAGTTCCCTTGTCACAGCTCCAAAGTGAGAAACACACCAAAGCCTGTGCCCCAGCACCTGGGATTTGGCACCGGGTGGCCCCGTACACACCTCCAACCCTGCTGCCCTGGCTGAGGGGTCTGACACCTCAGCTGCTCCCATGCCCCAAGGCCCTGCTCCAAGGTTCACACCTCCCAGCTCCCCTCCTGCTCCCCCTTCCTGTGCGACCGTGGTTGTATTTATAGCCCACGGCAGCCAGGCCAGGAACGCGGCGGGGACCTGGGCTCCTAGCTGGGGCCGCTGTACCTGTGACCCCACGACTGTCCCAGCTCTCTGGGCTGAGTTCCCAGGGAAGCGGGGGCTGGCCGCTTGCCTCCTCAACAGGCCTGCGGGGAGGGGACCCAGGCCAGACTGATGGACAGCCTGAGCTGCAGACATGCCTGTGCCCCCCACAGGTTGCCCATGTCGAAATTGGGCACATGCCCTTGGGGACTGTCACCTGCCCAGGATAGTGACACGGGGCGAGAAGCCAGCCCCCAGGCTGTGCCTCAGGGTGGCTGCCCTACCACCATCCTGCCTGCCGGTGACACACAGGGTGGCCTGGCGTTCCCACGCACTCACCCCCCTGGAATCCCCTGGAGCCAGCACCCAGCACCGCGTGGCCTCAGCAGGGAGAAGGACGTGGGGGTGGCACTGAGGCTGGGCAGTGCCCGCAGAGGTGCTCCTACCCCCAGGCCCCCAGCCAGGCTGCACCACCCACAGGCCTGGCGGGCCCAGGGCGGGGCTCCGTGGGAGCTAGCAGGCCCTGCCCCTTCCCAGCGGCTGGCGGTGGCTGTCCCACTGTCCACCCAGTCACAGTGCCAGGCCTGCCCACCGGAACCTGGCCTCGGCTCCAGCGTCCACTCAGCAGCCGCTGCTAACCCCCGCCCTGGAGGGCGACCCTCTGCTGTGAACCCCCTTCACCCTGAGCCTCGGGTGTCACTGAGGCACCCCAGGAACCCCAAAGACCCCATAGGCACTACCATCAGCCACCCACTTTGTAGAGAACAATGGGGGGAGGGGCAGCAGGGTCCCCAGCTCCACCCACCCCGGGTAGGAGGAACAAAGCTGCAGGACACAGAGTCCAGCTTCGTGCTCTTTAATCATGGGCGCAGGTTCTGTGGAGGCAGCTCAGGACAGAGGTCTTGGCATCCAGCCCTGTGGGGACAGACAGTAGGGGGTGGCCCAACTGGTCGGGGGGATCCCAGGAGGCAGAGGAAAGCCCCCGGACCCTGAGTCCCCCACACCCAGCCTTGCAAGGGTCCTCGGTTTCCTCCCTGGTTTTAAAGCCAAGGGGCAGGGCCGAGGGGGCCTCTGGGTCTGCCTGGGAGCTCAGTCTCTCCCAGGCCCCCACAATCAGCTGGGACCCCAGGGAACAGGTTCTGGTGGGTGGGGCCCCCCCAGCCCCGGGCACTGGTCTCCCTATGGCAGGAGGACACACACTGGCTACTCGAGGGCTTTCACCAGGGCCTCGTTGGCCTCAATGCGAACTAGGATCTCGGCCCGCGCAGCCTCATCCGCCGCCCCTGGCAGCTCCGACTGTGCCTTCTCCAAGCTTGCCTTGGCCGCCTGTGGGGAGGAGGGCAGGCGGGGATGAGGGCTGGGCCGGGACCATCCACCCCCAGCAGCCAGGGAGCGCTTGCCCACTCTGCCTCAGTTTCCACTCCAACGCTCACCCCCAGGTCCAACATGTCCAGCGTCACAGCCTCTTCCGCCAGTAGCTGCACTGAGGAGTCAGCATTCACCGTGATGGAGCCGCTGCTGACTGTGGAGGGAAGGCAGGGCGTGGGGGTCCGACATGAGTCCCATCAACGGCAGAGTGCCCTGGTGAACCGACAGCCCCACAAATGCCCAGGTCCATGTCCCTGAATATTCCAACAGCCGCCAGCCCAGGCCGACCCCAGGGGGCTGAGTGCCAGAAGTGGAAAAATGGAAGATGCCCACAGAGAGGCTGGAAAGCAGGAGAGAGACCCGAAGACACTGGGACCAGGGGGCCACCAAGTGCATTTGTTGGATGCTGGACATGGGGAGGGGGCCCCCCTTGCTTCACCCACCAGCCCAAGAGCTGAGCAGGGGTCAGGAGCCAGGGGGAGCCAGGTTCGAATCCCAGTTCCGCCACTCCAGAGACAGCTGACCTGGGGAAGGGCTTTCTGAAAATCAGATCTCTTGCACTGGATACCTGTCTTTCCTGTGACGTATTTCCCAACTCTGACCCTTCACGTGTCAATTTACCACCTGCCGTTGGTGGAGGAGAGCTACATCCCCCACCTCCCCAAAGACACGCTCAAGTCCTAACCGCCTACCTGGGAACATGACCTTGTTTGCAAACAGGATCTTTGCAGAGATTACAAAGTTAGGATCAGGTCATGCCAAAAAGCAGGATGCACCCAAAACCCAGTGACTGATGTTCTTATCAAAATGCCAAGTAAAGACAGAGAAGGCAAACGCTGAGAAAGGCAGGATATGGCCACAACCCAAGGACTCCTGAAGCCCCTGAAAACTAGAAGAGGCCAGGATGGAGGTTTCTCTACAGCCTTCCAAGGGAGACAGGCCCTGCCCACACCTCAAGCTTGGACTTCTAGTCCGCAGCACCCTCAGAAAATAAACTTATTTAATTCATTAAAAACGCTGTCCGGTTTGTGGCACTTTGTTCCGGCATCCCTGGGAGATGAGGGTGCCGGGCGAGTGCAGGGTCCCTTCCCGTCCGCTCTTGGCTGCATCCTCAGCGGTAGCTCGGCACCCGGCTCCGGCTGTGCAGGCAACCCCTGCAGACTTCAGCTTCCCCACCACCTCGCAGGGGACGGAAACCCACCTGCCCCTGCTGCCGCCAGACTCACCGAAGAACTTGGAGGTGGTGCCGTCCTCGGCGTGGACCACCACCAGCCCCGGCCGCAGCACCTGCAGCGTGGGCACGTGGGCAGCCAGGATGCCGAAGGCCCCCGTCTGCGTGGGCACGTCCACCTGCCGGACATTGGCGCCGTTGAAGAACACCTGGGAGGACGGGAGGGGACGGTCACTGCAGGCCGGACCCATGGCCACTCGGGACACAGTCTCCTGCTGCGGACGGGTTGGAGGCAGGACCCAGCGCCGACAGAGGACACAGGGGCAGCCAGAACCGGCCGGGGCAGAGGCTGGTCCCGTCTTTGGAGCTCAGGCAGGGCCCTCGAGCTGCCTGTGCCTCCGTGTGTTCATCTGCAAAACCAACAGCAGCCCCGGGGAGGTGCTGTCAGGGCAACGGGGAGCGTGGGGGCGCCCGAGAGGGCCACACGGGAGGCACCCCGGGACAAGGGGCAAGTCCGGCTGCTGGACCTCGTTTTCCCGCGTCAGGGAGCAGAGCCACCCGGCACGTGGTGGAGCCTCCGATTCCAGACCTCAAAGGGGGGTTGACGGTGCGGGGCCGGGGCCCAGAGAACCGGGGTTTGGGGGGAGGGCGGATTCCGGACCCCCCGGGAGTGGAGTACCGAGGGCGCGCGCTCGGGGTCCGGAAAGGGGGCCGGGATGGGCGGCCTGGGGTTTGGGGGCCCGGATCCCGGACCCCACGGGAGTGGGGTGCGGAAGGCGCGCGGGGGCTCCCGACCTGCGTGGGCGAGGCGAAAGTGAAAGACATCTGTCCCGGGCCGGCGGCGGGGGCCGGGGCGGCGGCGGCCTCGGCGTAGCCGCGCGCCTGACGCATGAGGCGGCCGAGGCCGGGGCGACGGAGCAGCACGGCAGGCAGCATAGTGGCTGCAGCGGCGACAGCGGCGGCGGGCGGATTCCAGCCGAGCGCCGACGGCCTGGAGGGCGAGCAGGACGACGCGCGGGGACACCCGGGAGAGCGAGTTGGGCGCATGCGCGAACTACAACGCCCGGCGGGCCGCGCGTGACGCCTTCGTTGTTTTCGCCGCGGGGCCTGGGCGCGGGGCATGCAGGGAGTTGTAGTTCCTTCTGCTCGCGACAAGGACACACCTCCGACCCTGCCCCGGAAGGCTAGGAGGGGGGCGGCCCGACGGCTGGGGTGGGGATGGGAAATAGGACGCCTACGGGGAGGTGGGAGCACCTGAACTTCACTTTTACAGTGCTCGTTGGATGCCAGACGCTGGAAGAACATGAAGGAAATAATATTTCTGCCCAGGGATGGGATTGGGGAAACCCTCAAATAATCAATGAGCAAATCATACAGCATGTGAGGAGGTGACTTTGCTTAGAAAAGACAAGGAAAGGCAGCAAGGGGACGGGGTGGGGCGGGTTGCGACGGCAGGTGCAGGTGTCCGCGGGAACGGCGGGCGCACGGCAGCTTGTGGGGAGGGGAACGCTCACGGCCGGGGGAGGTCGCAGGTGACCCGGAGGCGAAGGGTCGCGGGCAACTCGAGGGCATTCGCGGACGGGCCGGGGCGTGAAACGGCCGTCCTGGGGGGTTTCGCCGTCGTCCCTGGTGGGTAGAGTCGGGGGCATCTTGGCAGGGGGCGTGGACCAGCCCGGGGGCTCCGCGGATGGCGCGGGGTTCATGGATGTCCGGGGAGGGGGTTCGCGAATGGCCTCAGGGTCCGGTCGCGGACGGCCCACCTGGGGACCAGGACGTCCTGGAGGGGACGCGACCCCGCGCCCCGCTCCCCGGCGTCGGCAGAGGGCGCCTTGCGCCCGGAGATGCGCTCGCCGCGGCCCCGCCCGGCCACCACCCCCGCGCGCCTTGACGCAGGGGCGCGTGCGCGGGCGGCCCGGGGCTCCTCTGACGTCAGCCGCGGCCCGCGCAGCCTCGCTCGCGGCCTTGACGTCACTGCCGTGCCCCCGCGCTCACGCAGGTCGGTCGCCCTGCAGGGCCCCGGCCCCCTCCTGCGGGGAAACGTGGGGTCTCGGGCTGCAAGCGGGTGACGGAAGGAAGCGCAGGGGCGGCGGCGGGGCCGGAGCAGTACTTGGTCACACCGGGGCTGGGGTCTGCAGCGGCGATTTGGGGGCGCTGCAGCGAGGAAGACCCAGTGTCCGACACCTGCCGTGGCTCCCCACGCGCCCCAGGGGCAGCGTCCTAGCTCCCTGCCCGACCCCCCCCAGACCCAAGCATTTGAAGAAGGGGTGCAGCAGGAAGCCCAGCTCGCGTTTCTCGAGGTGTGGCCTCTTTGCTCCTCCAGCCGCTGCACTGTCCAGCAATCTGGGAGGCCTAAGCGGTTCCTCAAATTCAGGCAGCCCTGAGCTTCTCCCCAAGCCCCACCCTAAGGGCAACACTGGATACTCGGCCCCCAACGCTGGGGTTATCCTGGAGTTCTCCTGTTGACCCATCCGCGAGGCCATTCAGCACAGCCGTTGTCTGTGGCCTGGATGCCCGGTGTCTTCCCCAGCCTCTCCAGGTGTCTTGTCTACACACAGCCAGAGAGAGCCTCTTTTTTAAAAAAACTGAAACCTGAGCATGTCATTCCTTGCTGGAACCACTGAGTGGTTTTCCTTGAACCTTGGAGGCCCCTGCGGCCTTGCCATCTCTGCCTTCAGCCTCCCTGACATTGATCTTCCACGTTCCTGCCCCAGGACCTTTGCACAGGTACCTCTCCATTGCCTGGAGCCAGGGCACTTATTCCCCTTGGCTGCCCTTTGTCATCCTTTCCAGCCGCTTGAAGCGTTGCCTCTTCAAGCATTCAACAAGCCCAGCCCCAGCCCCCTCCCTGCCCTGCCCCCGCCTGTGTGTGCCTGGCCCTGGCCTGAGCCTGGGGGCCTGGCCATGACTAGGTTTCGACTCGCAGTGTAACAGGGCTGGGGGGTGAACAGGGGGACAAAACAGAGGAGCAAGTAAAATACACATGTGTGGACCCATGGTGAGAAACCAAGCTGACAAGGGGGCAGGGAACATGGGGTGGGAGTTTGCAATGGTGGCCAAGAGGCAGCGCTTGGAGACTTTGACATTCTGGAAGGAGCAGCGGGAGGTGAGGGAGAGCAGGCAGGTTGCAGCTAATGGGGGGGGGTGGAATTCCA
Organism: Bradypus variegatus; assembly: GCA_004027775.1. Taxonomy (NCBI): domain Eukaryota; kingdom Metazoa; phylum Chordata; class Mammalia; order Pilosa; family Bradypodidae; genus Bradypus; species Bradypus variegatus. The sequence continues at coordinate 41,726 of PVKY010000567.1, forward strand.
GGCTGGGGCTCCCGCAGGTGCAAAGTTCCGGAGGTTGGCCTGGGCCTGGGGTGTAGGTGAGGTGGCCGGTGTGGATGGGGCAGGGAGAGCCATGTTGGGGGCTTGGTGAGGCTGCTGGCTCTCACAGGAATCCAAGGGGTGTCACTGTGGGTGTTGGGAAGGGTCCAGGTGAGCTGTGGGGCATGGGGTGGGAGGACCTGGGCCAGGCTGGTGGCAGGTTGGTGGCCTGAGCAATGAGAAGGACGAGCTACAATTGGCTGAGTGGAGGACACAGTGGGGTGGGGCAGCTGTGGGGGTGAACCAGGCCAGGGAGGTGCCTGTGGCCACCCCAAACAGACCGTGAGCCCCAAGTTTGCACTCAGCCTCGCCTGGGCAGGCATCTGCAGCTATTGGCTCATCCAGCACCAGGGGGTAGCCCCTGACAACCACAGTCCAGGCTTAGGGAACCTGCTTGTTGTGGGCAAGGGAAAAATGGGGAGAGGAATGAAATATGTGCCCTGGAACCCCCTTCCCCGGGGGTGGGGGGCTGTGCACACCGATCCGCAGGTGACTCTGAGTTCTATCCCCGGGGAATAACCGTGGGTCCCCGAATCCCCAAGCTGCACCCCGGGACCTCTGGGCGGGGAGCTGGGTTCGGCGGCGGCGGGAGGCGGTGGCCCGCGTGGGGAGGGGGCGCGGGCTCGCAGGCTCCGCCCCCCGCCCCCGCCGGAAGGGAAGGGGAGGGCAGGGGAGGCGGCGGCCGGCGCGCAGCGAGCAGACGCGGCGGAGCGCGGGCGACGGCGGGCACCGAGCGGCCGGGAGCGGGCGCCTCGCCAACGCGGTCACGTGCCGCCCCCCGCCCGGCCGCCCCCGCCGTCGGGTGGGCCGCGCCGCGCTCCCCATTCATAAATCCTCCGCCTTCCCCGCGACGATCGAGGACCGAGTCGGGAGCGCCGCGCACAGCCTGCCGCCCCGGGGCCCGCGCGCCCCGGCGCTCAGGTAGGCGCGGCCGGGCTGGGAGGCGCGGAGCGGCGGGAGGACGCGAGCGAAGGCGCCGGGGATCCCCCAGCCCGCGCCCCTTGGGCCACCCGAAGGGGACCCGCCCACGCCCGCGGCCCGGCCTCAGTTTCTCCCCGTAGGACTGGGAAAGCGAGGCCTCCCCGCCTCCCGGAGTAGTCCGAGGTCGACACGGTCCCGGGTCTCCCTCCCCAGCGTTGCCCCCCATCCCCGCTCGCGGCCGCCCCGTCCCCGGGCTGGCTCAGTGTTGGGGGGGTGCGGGGGTGGGCAGGGCCGCCGGGCACCCTGGGCTGCCCCGTGGGAATCTACCCCACCCCCAGGAATCCCGGCTTCTCCGCCGAGCGCCACCTCTGTCCCCCCTCCGCCTCCTGCCATCCTTCCCGTTCTCCTGTCACCATGCCTGGCCTCTGCACCCTCCCCAGGTCCCCTCCCCCAGACCTGAACTCATTTTCCGACCTACATCTGCGCGGCTTCCCCCTACTCCCCAGCCCCCCGCCACCCCCAGGATCTAGGGGAGCCCACCTCGGGCCTGGAGCGCCGAGGACACCTTCTCCCTTCTCTGCTTCAGTTTCCTCTGCTGTCATGTGGGGGGCGAGCCTGAAAGGGGCCGGGGCCCTGGGCTCTGAGCCCTGAGCCCGGAGGCTGTGGGAAAGGGCCTCGTGGGGCGCCTCGGCCGAGGTTGGGTGCCATCGGTGGCGCCGAGATGCAGGCCCCGCCCCGCGGGCCTCGGTTTCCCCGTGGAGGACGCGCGGCGGTCGGGCCAGCTGGGGCGGGAGCGGCTGCAGGAGCGCAAGGGCCGCCCGGCCGCCGCAGCAGCCATCTTGCCGCCCAGGGCCGGCTCGGCCGCCCCTGCAGGAGGCCTCCCTCCCCACTCCCGCGCCTCAGCCCTCCCGCCCCCCCCAGCCTCGGCCTGTCGCTCGGTCGCCATGGGAACCAGATTCTTCAGGGCTGGGAACAGATGCGCCCTCTTTGTCCTTTTCACTCCCACTAGCCCCCGGCAGAGGGGGTCCTTTACCTCCCCGCGGCCGTGACCCCAGGACTCGGGCGCCCAGCCCCCACTCCCACCCCACCCCCGCGCCCTCCTGGGTGGACAATGCGGGGGACTTCTGGGTTCCTCCATCTATAAATGGGGTCCCTGTTCTGGGGTCCCCTGCACGATGGGACATCCAGAAGTCGAAAGTGTGGGGTCCGCCTGAGCCAGCTGCCTGGCCTTGGTTTCCCCATTCCTCCGAGTTCTCCCCCTCTTGGGCAAGGTGCCCTGGCAGGGCCGGCCGCACCGGGCTGGGAGGCGGCTGTCACCTCTGCGCTGCTGCGCCTGCCCGGTATAAAAGCTGGGTGGGGGCTGCTCCAGGGCGCCCCCTCCCCGCCTCGCCTCTCGGCACCCCCCTCTCCCCGTGACTCACTGCCCCGTGTGGGTTCAGCAGCCGGGAGGAGGGAGGCTGATTTGCAGCATGGGGAGGGCCCGGGGGAGGGGCCCCGAGCTGAGCAGGCCCTGCCCCCCCAGGCCCCTCCTCCCACCCCAAAATGCAGCCCACGGCCACCATGGCCACAGCTCCCGCCTCGGCTGCCGTCGCCCTGACCGCTTCGTGGGACAACACCACCACCCGTCCCACGGTGAGCAAGGGGTGGGGGGCGCTGGTCGGGGGGGGACGCCGGCGTCCAGGCGCGGCCCCTGACCCTCTCCCGGCCCGCAGGCAGAGCCGGACCACAGCCCCGACAGCCACGTGGTGCTGGTGGTGGTCGTGTCGCTGTTCGCGGGGGGCGCGCTGGTGGTGCTGTCGGGGGCCCTGCTGCTGTGCAAGCGCTGCTGGGAGGCCCGCCGCCGCTCCGACAGGTGGGCCTGGGGCGGGCGTGTGCCCAGGGCAGGGCCAGCAGGTGGGCCTGGGGTGGGGGGTGCAGTGCCCCCATTCATGGCTGTGTAGGTGCGGGTCATGTGCGTGGCCCCACTGGGCAGGAGCGGGGTGCGGGGGGCTCTGAGTAGGCCACATGTGAGCGGGTGCCAGGCCAGGGAGTGGAGCCGGCTCCTCTGGCTGCGGGACAGTGTGGGCTGTGTGCGGGCACGGTGGGTCCTCCGGGGCTGTGAGTGTGCGTGTGCCTTAGACCCTCTGAGCCCGTGGCCATCTTGCTCTCTCCTTCCCTCCCATGAGTCCTCTTGGCCATCTTGTTCTCCCCCCATATGTCCTCGTGTCCATTTTGCTCTCCCCCCATATGTCCCATGCCTTCATGCTCTCCTCTTCCCTCGTGTGTCCCTGTGTCCATCTTGCTCTCTCCCCCAGTATATTCCATGCCATCATGCTCCGCTCTCCCCGCATGTGTTCCTGTGGCCATCTTGCTCTTCCCCCCCATGTGTCCCATGGTATCTTGCTTTCCCCCCCATGTATCCCGTGGCTTTCTCACCACCATGTGTCCCCTGCTGTCTCGCTCCGTGTCCCCTGCCACCTTTCTCCCCCTATGTGTCCCCTGTTGTCTTGCTCTCTCCCCCCATGTGTCCTCTGCCACCTTTCTCCCCTGCATGTGTCCCCTGCTGTCTTGCTCTCCCCCCATGTGTCCTCTGCCACCTTTCTCCCCTGCATGTG
>PVKY010000568.1:0-45224 GCA_004027775.1 Bradypus variegatus
GGGAAAGGGGGTGCACAGAGGCGGCCTCTTGGGGAGAGGCAGGGGGCTTGGAAACTGCTTGAGTCAATGGGGCTGAGATGCCTGGGGTGGGGACGGCAGGTCACCTCGGCATAGGCCACGGCAGGGCCCTGGGTCATGGGGGCAGGAGGTGCTGCCGAGGATGGTGGCCTTGAAGGTGGCTGTGGGCCACGGGGCAGGGTGGGGGGCGGGCCCGCTGTGAGCTGGCTCTGAGGACACGCACCGGCAGGCGAGTGCGGAGGGGCCCAAAGGCCACCTGGGGTGCAGGGGAGGACCTCAAAGGATGCTCGGTGGGCAGCGGGGACTGGCCACTGCAGGCACGCTGGGATGGGGATGCCGTATTTCCTCACCTGCTCCTCTAAGCAGTGCAGTCTGCAGAGGCTGAGGTTGAGCGCAGCCCCCACCACACACACCTGGGGGTTCCCGGGCTGGTGGGGCAGGGCAAGTGGCAAGGCAGCCCGGGTTGGGGGGTCCAGAGAACAGCCACTTATGAGGGGACCCCCGAGGAGGTGGCACTTAGGCCGGACAGGAAGGACCGGCCCTTCGAGGCAGAATTGGAGTGTGGCAGGACAAGGCCCGCCGGGAGCCGGGTGGACTGGTGATGGCCTCGGAGAACAAGCAGGGCCTGGGGCCTCAAGTGGGCAGCTCGGAGGGACGCGGGGACGGAAGGGGAGCGAGCGCTGTCAGGCAGAGGCGGGGCCCCGAGCTGGCATTGCTGGGGAGTTTGGCTGCAGGCTGGAAGAAGGGGGCAGATAGGAACAGAAGCAAACACCATCCTAGACTCGGGAGTTGGGAACCGGTGGCAGGTGGCTTGGTAAACGTGGTATGGGTGCAAGCAAAAGCTGCATTTTTGCCAAGGGAAGCAGGAGCAGGCCCAGGGGACACTCTGTCCTCTAGGCTGGCAGTGACACAGGTGGGGACTGTGGGTGAAAGGGGGCAGAGTCCTGGGAGCAGGTGGGGGACAGGCCCAGGGCCACAGATGGGGGTCAGCTTGGGACTGGAGGAGCTGAGCTGTGGAAGGGCAGTGGGTTCGACTTGCCCCTTTAGGATGGGGGGCTACGTAACCAGGGACCCGAGAGCCCCCCACCCTCCCACAGTGGGGCCTCCTGAGCTGAGCCCTCAGCAGGGGTGAGAGGACTGAGTCTCCCCCTCCCCATTTTATGGTTGTGCAGACGGGACCCTCCCGGGTACATGGTGGGGGAATGGACGCGGCTGGGCCTGCCCTCGGCCCTTTCCTTTGCAGCTCCCACTCACGCTCACGGGGCCTCACCGTGTAGAGCTCACTTGGGTGGAGGGGAGGACCCTGGATGGCTGCAGCATCCCATCTCCTGTATAGGGGGTCCCCTTTGAGCATCTGTTGACCATCAGACGCCAGGGCTGATGCTCCCAGCAACTTTTAAAAAATTAACTTCCATACAGAACTCATTGTTGAAATTTTTTTGAAGAACAGTGTGTGTGGATTATTGGAATAATCTGCACTCATTGGAGGAGAGGGGTCACGACCTGGAGGCGGAGCCTTGAACTCTCCATGCAAATATATGCAAAACAATGCAAATGAGGAACAGCTGCAAGGCCTGAAAGGTCCCCTGGTTTTCCCCCCTCCCAGCCCAGAAAGGGCAGTGGCCTCACCCCCGACCTCAGCTTGTCTGCACAGGGCAAGTGTACAGAGGGTGCCTGGGAGCAGGAGGCCACCTGGCTTCTCTGGGACCCTCCCCCAGGCACCCCTTGGCTGACAGCCCCTACCCGGTCCAGCCCTGGGTGGAAGGGGTGTGGCCAGATGGGCCAGGTGGCTGTGCAGGAAGAAGGCTGCCATCAGGTTTCCAGTGGCCACCGCAGAGCCTTGAACCCTGGTGGTCATGGCCTCAGAGCTCACTTGTCTCCACTGCAGGCTGCTGTGTAAGACTTTTAAGGCCAGGAAACGGACCGTGTTAGTTTTACAGCAGGGAAAGCAGGCTAGAGAAAGCCTTGACCACAGCTGCCCAGCGGGGACCTGGGCAGTTGGGCCTTGCAGCCATGGCCTCGGTCCAGCCTGGGACTGCCCCAGCACCAGCCGCCACAGGTGGGGAGGCTTCAGCACAGCTCTGGACCCTCCTCTGTGGCTATGTGCCCTGCCCTGGGGTGCACGTCAGCCATGGCCGGTGCAGCTCTGAAGGGGAGATACCCTCCCAAGGACTACAGCTGGCCCAGGACCTGGCCCCGACTCCCAAGGAAAGCTCTGGGGATGCTTCAGGTGTGGCCCTGGAGCTCTTCTGCCCATGACCTCTGCTCTGTCCTCATATGTTCCCTCAGGCTTCATCCTCCCTGTGTCCCCCTGGTGGTCAGCGATAGGACAGGGACAGCTCAGCAGGGTGGGAGCTGCCAGGCTTAGGTCCTTCCCTTCCATCTGGAAGCCCAGACGGGTTTCTGGTTGGGACCAGGAGGGAGGCAGCAGGCTCCAGCTGGGGCCTGGGAAGGCAGTGCTTGTTCTCTAACCTACAGGTGGTGTGTGGGTGATGACTGCAACGGCCTGAGGTGTTTGTCATTGCGGCACAAACGCCCAGGGTCCTGGCCCATCTGCTCCCCTGACCCGGGACCCCTCCTGGCCTCCTCTGCTTGGGGAAGCAGGCTCATCCACCACACGGTCGGCAAACGGTGCTTCTTTATTAAGTGCCAAGGGTCCAGGTGGGCACTGCCCCTGTGGCCCTCCAACGCGGGGCTGTGCCTGGAGAGGTCCCCGGGGGCAGGGCGCCGGGCGTGGGAAGCGGCCTGGAGGCTGCAGCGCCGACGCTGGCTCACTTCACGTGCTCCGCGGCGTGCGAGGAGCAGTAATACTTCTTGTGGGCGATGAAGGTGGACAGGCTGCTGAACCTGATGTTGCACAGGCGGCAGTGCCTGGGGTTGCCGCTGGGCGCGGTGCCCGGCGCGCCCTTGCTGGGGCTCTGCACGCCCTTGTCCGAGCAGGACGGCGGCGTCGGCGGGGGCGGCGGGGCTGCGGGCCCGGGCGAGAGGCTGCGAGCTGGGGCGGCGGCAGGGGACTGGGGGCTGCCGCCGGCCGGGCCCGGCTCCTCCGGCTCCTGGCCGTTGAGGCTGTTCCGGGGGGCGCGGGCTGCGGGCTGCGGGGAGGTGCAGGGCGCAGGGGCCGGCGGGTGGTCGGCCGGCGTCCGGGCCTCGGGCGCCCCGGGGCCCGCCAGGGGCTGGCCCAGCAGCAGGCCATGCGCCAGGCGGAAGTGCTCGAGGAGGTCGCCGCGAACCAGGCCGTTCGGGGGGCAGTAGGGGCACACGACGGCGGCGGCCGGCGCGCTGGACCGCAGCGCCGAGGCGGGGCACGAGTACTTCTTGTGCGCCAGGTAGGCGTCGAGGCTGTGGAAGCTGACGCGGCAGGCGGTGCACTCGTGGTAGTCGGCCAGAGCGGCCAGGCCGGGTGCGGGGCCGGCAGGCGCGCCCTCAGGGCCCTGGCGCCGCGGCTTCTTGCTCAGGTCGATGGGGCCTTCCGCCTCAGCGGCGTCGGGGCCCGGCGAGGGCGTAGCGCCGCTGCCGCTTCCGGGGCGGGGCGAGGCGGGCGGCTCGGCCGACGGGGCGGGGCCGGCCGCGTGCAGCTCGTAGAGCCGGCGGCGTCTGCGCGTGCGCACGGGCGTGGCGAGCGGGGCGGGCGCGGGCCGGCGCGGCGGCGGGTCGTGGCGCGAGGCGCAGTAGTAGCGCTTGTGCACCGAGTACGTCTCGTGGCGGCTGAAGCGGATGTTGCAGGCCTCGCACAGCGTCTTGCTGGGGTCGTCCTCCGCGTCGTCCAGCGAGCTGCCGGGGCTCGGGCTGCCCTCGCTGGCCGCGGCCGCCTCGGGCTCGGGGGTGGCGGCGCGCGGCTCGTCGTCGCGGGGCCCGGGGCTGGCGGCGGGCGCGCGGGGTCGGCGCGCGGGGGGCGCGTCGTCGGGCGCGCGGCGGCCGGAGCAGTAGAGGCGCTTGTGCACGTAGAAGTTGTTGACGTTGCTGAAGGTGATCTCGCACTCGAAGCACGTGGCGCCCGCGGGCACCCCCGCCGCGGCCCCCGCGCCCTGCCGCAGCCGGCTGTGCACCAGCTCCGACATCTTGGCCAGGATCTCCGAGGCCTGCGGCAGCGCGGCGGCCGCGTCAGGTCCGAAGGCCAGCTGCGGCAGGAAGAGCGGGCCGGGTCCGGGGCTGGCGCCCGCCGGGGGGCTGGGCAGCTCGGTCTTGACGCGCGCGGGCGCTGGGCTGCGGGGCGACGGCGAGCGCGAGGGGGCCCGGCGCCCGGGGCTCGGCTCCCCAGGGACCCCGGCCTCCGCCTCCCCTGTCTCCGCGGCCGCTTCCACCTTGATGGCCGCGGGGGGCTCGCTGCTGCCGCCGTTCTGGGGGACCACTCTGGTTTCGCCATTGGTGACCTCGGCCGGGGGCTTCCTGTCCTGTCCCAGGGGTGGCGTGGGTGCCGGGTCCGCGGAGGCCAGGGGACCGTGCAGTGCCGCGAGCTGCTGGAAGCTGGCGAGGGTGTCTGCCCGGAGACCACACCAGAGGGGCAGTGTCAGGCCGGGGTGGTGGCCGGGACAGGGCTGGAAGGAGCCGTCAGGTCGGGCAAAGTGGGGAGGCGAGGGGGGACCAAGACTGAGACTGACCTGCTGTCTGGGACCCTGCCCCTTCCCTCCAGTCCACCTCGAGGTCTGGGGCTGTCAGGGGCTCACCTGCATGGGGCTTGGCACCTGGGTGTCCAGTCCCTGCAGAGTAGATCTCGCCCTTGGAGCCTGGCTGGCAGATCATGTGGTTGGTCACCAGGTGGCTGTAGAGGATGTCCCTTGTGGTGGAGACGAAGCCACAGCTGTGGCAGACACCTGTGGGCCAGGCTGAGGTGGTCAGGCCTGCCCCCTTCCCCTACCCCCCAGGCGTCCCTCCCTGGCCACCTACCGCTCAGGGTGTCCGTGTGCACCTTTAGGTGCCGCTCACAGTTAGCCTTGGTGGTGAAGGCGGACAGGCAGATGAGGCACACGAAAGGGCGCTCGCCTGGAACACAGGGCCCCGTGAGGGCGGGTACAGGGCCCCGCGCCCCATCCAAGAAGGGCTCACAGCCCTGTCCCTTTGTCCCCTGCACTCCCCTCAGTGGCGGCTGCATGGGTGTGGGGTGCACGTGCTTTGGCCCCGGGGGGCTCACCACTGTGGCTGCGCATGTGGATCTCCAGGGAGCTGGCGCTGGGGCAGCTCTTGCGGCACTGCGGGAAGGGGCAGACGCGCTCGTGGGGGTAGGTCTCCTTTGGCTTCTCGTCTGTGGCCGCCGCAGCGGGCGAGCTGGCGCTCTGGCGGCTGGCACAGTAGTAGAGGAGGTGGGCCTGCAGGTTCCGCTCGCTGCGGTACCAAATGCCGCAGTCCTTGCAGGGGAACACGTCCTCTGTGGGGGCGGGTGGAGCAGCCTCAGCGGGTGTCCTGGTGGCGGAGGGGACCCACGGGGGCCCCAGGTCTCCCCAGCTCTCCTGATCACCTTCCCAACCCCTCCCTCAACCTGCCCCCTAACTGTGCCTGCCACCCCTCGTTTGTCCTTTTAGTCCCGTTTCCTGTCTGCAGTTTCCAGGGTGCGGTGGGATCTCCGAGTGGCCCCCGTGCTTGCCCCTGCGGTGCCCCTCCCAACAGCCCCAGAGGCGCCCGGGGGAAGGGGTATGGCACGTGCTGGTGGGTGCACATGGGGATGCTGGGTGTCCACAAGGACACGGTGCCTGATGTGGCTGGGTAACCCTGCGTGGTGAGGACGTGCAGGCTCACACAGACCTAGGTGACAGTGCTGGGGGCGTGAGCAGGTGATGGGCCACGGGCCCAAATCACACAGACCTGGGTGACGGTGCCGGGGGTGCGAGCAGGTGACAGGGCCACGGGCCCGAATCACACAGACCTGGGTGACAGTGCTGGGGGTGTGAGCAGGTGACGGGCCATGGGCCCGAATCACACAGACCTAGGTGATGGTGCCGGGGGCATGAGCAGGTGACGGGGCCAGGGGCCTGAATCGCCACGCATCCGACTTAGGTGGGTGAGAGGAGGCCCTGGGTGCTCCTGGGGGTCAGGGAGCAGAGGGGCAAGGAAGCCAGGGGCTGCGGAGGGACAGAGAAGCCCCCTCTGTGCCCTCTTCCCTGTTGCTCGTGCCCCTGGATGGCCCTGTGTCAGCTAACGATGGAATGGTCAGGTTTGCAGAATTCATGAGTCCCCTCCCCCGCCGCATGCTGCTTCCAGGTTTTTGAAGCTCTCAGGAGCCTAGAAGGTGGAGGCTTTACCAGCCCGAGGCAGCTCCTCCGGAGTGTGCCTGGCCCCAGGCTGGTGGGCAGTTTGTCTTTCCACAGCCTTTGAAGGGAAGTCTCGTCTGCCCTGGGTCCCCGCTGGGTCTGCCTGCCACCCTGGGCCGGCTGCGCCCTTGGCTGCAAGGGGAAGGGGGAGGGTGCAGTGTGCCCTCCCCCAGCTCTAGGCCTCTTGCGTTTGGAGACAGGACAGCATCTGCCTGTACCTCCTGCGGGCTGCGTCTCGGTTCCCACCCTGCTTCCTGGGATTTTATCCTGGAATCCGCAGCTCCGCCCGCTCCAGAAATAGCCAGGTCCCTGCGTTTGGACCCTCACGGAGCTGAGGATCTCTGTCTGCGAGGGAGGGGGCTCTCCCTCCTGCCCCTGCAGCTTTTCTTCACTTCCCTGGGTTAAATCTGCCCTCCCCGCCAGGGTGCTGTCTGTCTGCTCTGTTTTCAAATCCCCTTTCCTGGGGGCCTCAGGCAGCTGTGGCCTCCATGGGCCGAGGCCTTGGGCTGGGCGGCTGCAGCTGTGAGGCAGGGGGGCTGTGTGTGCGTATCTGCAAGGTCATTGCTGGGAACCGTGGTTTGGGCTGGGATGGGGGAGTCAGGCCGGGCGGCTCTGGCCACAGCCCTGAAACGCAGTGAGGACGGCAGGGCCAGGTCCTGGGCTGATGGTGCTCAGCTAACCTGCACTAAGGTTAGCCCTGGTTACAGACGAGGAGAGAGAGGTTCAGAGTGGCCCAGTCTCAGAACTGAACCGGGTCTCACTGGTTCTGGGCCTTGGGTTCTTGCAGCTCTTCCAGGCCACCCAGGCACCTCCTTGTCATGTCAACAAGATGTATGGCCCCACGTGAGGTTTCCAAAAGGGAAGGTTCCTGGGACACTGGTGCTGGGGCTGAGGCACTGACACAACACCTCAGACTGGAGATGCCCCCTAAAGTGCACAGAGGGGAAACTGAGGCCCAGAGCAGGTGAGCCTGGGTTGGCTTGGGAGAGGAGGCCCTCCCAGCGCCCCATGGGGGTCGACCAGCAGCACACCTACCCCCCGCCCAAGTGTTCCCAGGCCTTGTCACCTGCTCTCAAGCCTCAGCGCCCCTTCGTTTGCTCTCACCCCCTTGGCAGCCACCTGCTCAGGACCCTGCAGTACCCTGACGATGTGGCCCTGCCCTGCCCGGGTCCAGCCCCTCCCCTGTGCGGTGAGCACACCTGCAACCCCCCCCCCAGGCTGGCCATTTCCACGAGCACTGGCTCAGCTCTGGCTGCCCAAGCAGAAGTGACAGCCGAGTCCCTGGGGACGCACATTCCCACCCGCTGCTGGCCCACTTCTGTGTCCTGTTCCATTCCTTGCTGCTCCCTGCAGCTCCTGCCCCTGCTTGCTCCACAGACTTGCGGTCAAGGCTGCCGTGACCCCCAGGCTGGTAAGTCCAGGGTTGCTTTTCTGCCCTTGCCTGACTTGGCGTCACCTCTGCCCGTGCCTAGCAGGCCCATCTGCACCTCTGTCCCCGTGGCTCTTGCTGCCACCCGTGTTCAGCTTCCTCCCCGACTCCCTGGCTGGCCCCGTCCCCACCCCCTGGCTTCCTGGGATCCACAGTGCACTCCGCACTCCTGCACTCTTCCAGTGGGCATCTGGAGATGAGGGGGCACGGGGCAGGGCTCCTCTCCACCTGCCGTCTACCCGAGGCCATGGCCCCCGCCGCCCCCCACCCCCCAGCAGCTCCCCACCGGCCGCAGCCCGGCCGCCCACCCATGCCACGCTCCTTCCTGCCTGTGCTCGCTCCGTCCTGCTGCAGCCATCGCTGTGGTTTACTCGGAGAGACAGTTCATGCACAGTAGCGTCTACAGAACACACTGTCTCACCCATGGGGGGCAGAAACGCGTACACTGAACATGACAGAACGAAGACTGTGGTAAACGGCAGGACACCGTGTCTGGGGCTGGAAGACTCGGTGTGTCACCACGTCAGCCAGTACCACCCAGTGTGGCCTACAGAGGTGAGCCTGTCAGAACCCCAGCAGCCTTTTTTGTGGAAACAGAAAAGCCGGTCCTCAAATTCATGTGTAATTGCAAAGGGCCCCGAATAGTTGAGCAGTGTGAGCCAAGTTGGAGGACGTACACTCCCGATTCTAAACTGACCACAGTGACGGGTCAGAGCAGTGTGGGACAGGTGTCAGGATGGACACACGGACCACCGGAGGAGAAGGGGGAGTCTGGCAGTAGCCTGACACTGAGGCAATGCAGTGGGGAAAGAACAGTCTCTGATGGGTGGTACTGGAGATGCCGACCATGTGCAAAAGGACGCTGGACCCTGGCCTTACACCTCCCACGGGGAGAAACTCAAAACGGACCAAGGACGTAGAAGATAAGAGCTGAAACCACGGAGCCAGGGGAGCACAGGGGCAAGGCTTCTGACCTGTGATTTGGTAGTGGATTCTGAGATATGATAACCGAAGCATGAGCAACAAAAATGAGATAAATTGGGTTTCATCAAAATGAAAAACTTTTGTCCAATGGATATTATCAGAAAAAATGAAAAGACACCTACAGAATGGGAAAAAATAGTTGCAAATCATATCTGATTAAGGGATTCTGAGCCTTAACCACATATAAGAGTATGTGAGAAACTCCTACAACTCACCAGGAACAACAACCTGATTTAAAAAGCGGACAAAGGGCTCCAACAGCCATTTCTCCAAAGAGGAGACGCTCACAGCCAGTAGGCACAGGAAAAGATGCCCAGTGTGGCTCAGTATCGGGGATGCAAATCAAAACCACAAGGAGAAGCCACTTCACACCCACCAGGAAGGCTATTGTTAAAAAAAAAAACAAAAAGGGATGACGTCAGATGCCAGCAAGGGTGCACCATCAAGGGGAACGTCAGACGGGGCAGCTGCTGTGGAAGCCGTTTGCAGATAGATGCTCAAGAGGTTAATGCAGAATTACCCTGTGACCCGCAGTCCCCTCCTAGGTACGCACCCAGAGAGACTGAAGACACTTGTTTTCCAACAACCGGGACTAAGCAGGTACTTGTACCCCAGTGTTCACGGCAGCGTCATTCACAGTAGCCCAAAGCTGGGAACAGCTGGCATCAACAACAGATGAACAAACAAAATGCGGTTTGTCTGCACAGGGGACTATTACTCGGCCGCAAGAAGGAACGGAGTTCCGAGTCTGCGGCAACGCGGGTAAACCTTGAAAACGCTGCCGCGGGAAACAAGCCAGGGAGAAATACTGTGCGATGGCGCTCAGACGGCAGACCCGGAAATAGCAAATCCGTAGAGAGAGTGGACTGGCGGTGGCCAGGGGAGGAGGGAAGGAGGATGGAGAGTTGATGCTTGGTGGGTACAGGGCATTTGGGAATTTTTAAATAAAATGAAGCAAGCACTGGGGAGGCTTCCTCGTTCTGAGGAGAAACCCCGGATGCCTGCTTCCGCCCTGGGCCTGCCCCGTGCCCCTGCTTGTCCTCGGGGCTTGGCCGCTGTCAGCCTCGGGGGCCCTTATCTGCCCACGGCGGCTTTCCCGAGCGCCCCGATTAAAGTAACCCGCAGCCACCGCCCTGTCGCCTCATCCGGCCTTATTTCCGCCCCGGGTTGTGACCACGTCATCCCAGCGACGTGTTTGTGGAGGAAGTCCTGCTCACACTCACGGCAGCCCCTGAAAGCCCAGAGTGTCCCCGTGTCCTTCGCACACAACAGGCTCGCTCTCCCGGGGCCCCACCGGGGCAGTGTGCCCTCAGCCGACACGCGGCCACGTCACAGATGTCCCTGGCAGTCAGGGCTGGGGGGTCAGTGTTGCTGCAAAGCCTGCTGCGGTGCCTGGGACGGCCCCCCACAGCAGAATCACCTGGCCCCAAGTGTTGGTGCTTACAGGGACCGGTGCCCTGCTGCCACCTGAGGGAGAAGGCTCGGCCTTCCACCTCAGGGCAGGCCTGTTTGCCGGGCCACAGAGACCCGCCTGTTCGTGTGCTGAGCTCTTGGCTCGACCCTATTCCCAACCTGCCCCCCCCATGCTGAGCCGCCTCCCTGTAGCCTGGGGGGCGGCCCCAGCTGTGTACGTGGGGCCCGTCCTTGCCCTGCCTCTCACGGGCCGTCCGTGCCTGGGGCCCCCTTGGCTCCTTCCCCATCTGGGATTCTACTTCCAGCACCACCTGTGGGCCCCCCCTCAGCAACCTCCCAGCACCCTGCGCCCAACCCTGCGAGCACCGGCTGTGGCACCCCCTCCACCACTCGGTGGCCGGCCCAGGGCCTGGTGGTCACAGACCCCATAGCTGGGGAGCTGAGCTCGACCCAGGGTGGGTACTCACTGTTGACAACAGCCGTGGCGAGGATGGCTGCCATGCCCGCCTGCTGGGGCAGGAGCTGGATGTCGGTGGGCGCTGGGCACATGGGCCCCCCAGGCTCACTCTGCCCGGGCTGGCTGGGGGTGCTGGGGGGCTCAGCTGTGAGGAGCACCCTCAGCAGACCCCCCGCGGGCACCGGCTTGGTGGTCCTGCACCAGAGGGCGTCATCTGCAGGGACAAACGTGCCCAGGTGATGCGGGACCAGCCCCGGCTGGGTCCCCGCCCCTCCCCTCACCATCCTCCCGGTGCTGCCCGTGTAGAGAGAGGAGGGCACTGCGGCTCGGGTGGAGGGGCCAGTCTGAGGTCACACAGCTGGGTGCCAGCTGCAGGGGACTGCCTCCCCCGGCACACTGTCCTACCTCTGGGCCCCAGCCTCCACGCCCCTGGGGAGCCCCTTGGCTGGAGGGCAGCCTGAGCCCACAGGCCTGTTCCCAGTTACCGGTGTGGGGGCAGCTTCGGCCCCAAAGCCCCCAGGCTGGCTGGGCAGAGCTTGGGGGCATGCAGCTCAGGGGGCTGGCTCTGGGAGTGGGTGCCTTGTAAGGGGCTGCTGGCCCTAGGCCACCCTGCGCTCAGGGCTGGAGGGAAGGACACCACCTGGGGGGGTCTTGCCTGAGCCTGCCAGGCTGCGCTGTGGCACCTGTGCTGTGGGGACCCTTGTCCCTCCTGGGTGGCCATGCTCACCCAGGGTCCCGCTCACCCAGATGGCAGCGGGGAGAGGCAGGCAGGGCCCACTAGACCCCAGCCCCACTGAGCATGTAGCCCTGACGCACTGCTGGGGGCCAACACTCAGGCCCTTGTTTCTGGAAACTTCCTGTTGCTGCTGTGGTGCCCTGAGACACCCTCAGGCTCCTTGAGGTGGGGCCAAGTACCCCTTCCCCCACTCACTGTTGGGTGAACTGTGTTCCCCCCCAAAAAGTCATGTTCAGCCTCATCCCCGTCCTGGATACGGGGCCTTTTTGGAAGAGGGTCTGTGAGGATGTGATTGGTGAGGGGGACTGGGACAGACGGGCACAGGGAGAGCCGTGTGACGATGGAGGCAGGGCCTAGAGGGAGGTGGCCCCGAGCCAGGGACACGGGGTCTGGGCGAATCCTCAAGCTGGAGGAGGCAGGGAAGGCCTCTCCCCGCGTGGCCCTGCCCACCCCTCGATTTTGGCCCCCAGGGCGGGGGCGGACACGGTTCTGCTGGTTGAAGCCACCCCAGGAGGCTCCAGCATGAATGGCCTCTGGCTCCATGGGGTTCCGTCCACTGTGGGCAGACAGCTGACCACGCAGGCTCGGGGCCTCCATGGGCGCCAGGTCCTCAGCTCTGTGCAAGGAGGCCCCTGTGGGGACGGAGACCACCTCCCCCTGGTTGGGGGGCACAGCCCCGGGGAACCCACCGCACGGCAGACGTCCCACCTGCCCACCCCTCGTCCCCCCAGACCTTGTCGTTTGTCGGTAATGGGGTGAGGAGGGGCTGCCACCCTGAGACCCAAGTGCTAAGGCTGTACCCCAAATTCCTCAGGGGCAAGAGCCCCTGACAGCCATCGGGTCTGTTTACAGCCCCAGCTTTAGGAGCAAAGTGCGGTGGGAGGTCCGAAAGTTGTAAAAGCCACCCCTCGTCTGCGTGGCACCTCGTCTGGCAGGTAGGAGACCACCCCCCCTCCCCTCTCCTCCCAGCCTCCCGGGCGGGCAGGCTGGTGGCTGTGAGCCCCGATGCCTTGGCCAGCCCTCCGTGTCCTCCTCCGACCCCGTGCCCATTTTCTGGGTAGAGAAACAGAGGCTCAGCAGGCACAGGGACTGGCCAAGGCCCTGTGGTGGGGTTGTGGCCATTGGGTTTGAAGGCAGCTCCTCGGAGCCAGCCCCTGCCTGAGGTTCTGCCCCCACCAGCCCCTCAGCAGTTTCCAGACGGCGCCTGAGCAGATGTTGACTGGGCCGGTGCAGCACGTACTACGGCTTCTTGGGCCCCCGCTTTCCCTAGGGGTGGCCCCCCAGCTGCACCCCACAGCAGATGCCTGTCCAGGCCTTCCAGAGTGT
Organism: Bradypus variegatus; assembly: GCA_004027775.1. Classification (NCBI taxonomy): domain Eukaryota; kingdom Metazoa; phylum Chordata; class Mammalia; order Pilosa; family Bradypodidae; genus Bradypus; species Bradypus variegatus. Next base: position 12,606 of record PVKY010000568.1, read on the forward strand.
TCTCGGGCTGTGTATTGCCTTGGAAAGTAGCTCCTGGGGCCAGGGCCTTTCATGGGCATCACCGGCCCCCAGATGGGCACTTCCCAGGGCGCTTGGTGATGACGGCAGGATGGCCAGGCCAGCAGCCGGCTGTGAGCAGACACCGCCCCTCCTGCCTGGCCCCACTGGTTTCCCTTTAAGGCCTGGCCCAGGCAGGGCCAGTGACCCCGGCCTTCCGGAAGGCCGCGGTGGGGGAAGTGCCGCGTGATACCAACCCTTCCTGTAGACCACTGAGTTGGCTTCGGCCTCCGTCAAGGCCCGGGGCAGCGTCCGCAGCCAGCAGGCCTCGTCCTCCAGCAGCAGGGTCAGGGCTGGGCTCTGCAGAGGGCAGGGACAGGGGCAGCAGGGCCGTCAGCACAGGAAGTGCCGGAGGGAGGGGCCACCTGTCAGACCCGGGGCCCCAGGCACTTCCATCTGGACTCTGGAGTGGGTGGTCAGTGGGGCCTGGAGCCCCCATGCGAGGCGAGGAGGGCCCAGCGCCTGCCAGCGGGCAGCACTCTTGAAACTGAGGCCCAGCGAGGTGAAGCAACTTGTCTGGGGCCACACAGCTGGGAGGGCAAGTGGGACTCGCACCCAGAGCCCTGCCCTCCCCCCGCAACAGAGCCCAAAGGAGCCATCCTGGAGGTGGCCATCTATGTCCCGGGCCCATGTCCCCTGCCTGCCCGCTCTGGCCACACTCCTGGACTGCCAGGCTGGCTGCAGGTTGGAGTTGTGTCCCCCTTCTCCACAGAAGATCCGGGAAGGGGTTGCATCCCCAGGGCCAGCCCACGGTGGACACTCGACAAGCACAGGCCCCAGCCCCGGCAGTGCCCTTCTCCCCATCTCCCAGGTGGGGAAACAGGCATGGGGAGGAAGGAGCAAAGCTGTTCCCTGCCATCTTGCTTCCCGGCTCCACCTGGAAGCCGGGCTGGGCCCTTCTGCCGCCTGGTAGGAAGGTGCTGAGGGTGAGCCCCTGGCTGCTGCAGCGGGGGCCCAAGGCAGGGCCCGATTTCCACACAGACACCCCCAGCCCCCAGCAGAGGAAACGACCCAGCATGGAGCCCAGTGCGGGCAGGACAGGGCGCAGAGCCACAGGGCCAAGCCAGGGGAGGGGACGCTGGACAGCAGAGCAGGCTGTGCTCTGTCCTGGGGGTGGGGACAGTCACTGCCCCCTGGGGCCTTGGTCTCCCTCCTGCTCAGGGCGCCAAGCTCATCTCAGGGTGCATCAGCTACCAGCACCCCGAGCCCCCATCTGTACTCCCTCCAAGTGGCCTCAGCCTGCTGGGCACAAGGTCTACGGCATGTCACCCGTTCTGCGCACGAGGGTTTCTGCTGAAATGAGCTCGCTTTTCTTCTTTGCAAATAAATGCCTTTTAATAAGATTTATGCATGACCACCTTGAGCCGAAAACCTGGGACCACCTACTGTCAGCTACGAGTCTGTGCGCCAGGGTGGGGCATGGGAGGGTGTCCTCCCCTCCATGGGGGGCACACGGGAGGCAGAGCCAGGCAGTGGGGTCCAGTCCTGCTGGGTGACCTTGGTGGGGCCTCGCCCCCTTGGAGCCCCGGGGCCCCCTGCAGACCACGGGCTGCCTGTGCCTTCTCCCGTCTGCAAGGTCAGTGCACCTGCCACAGAGCAGTTGGGGATCAGCTGCCAGGGGTCCAGGAGCACCCCGCAGTGCCACCCACCGAGCCTCAGCTTCTCACCTGCAAGCGGGGTGATGGCCCCTCACATGGGGGGTGCTCTCTGGGACTCGGTTTCCCTGGGGAACACCAGTACAGGGTAGGGTCTAGCCCAGTGGGCAGCACAGGCAGGACCATGATTTGGGGTCCAGGGGCTGGACCAGATCAGCCGTGGCAAACGTCACCTGCAGTGCCAGCAGCTCTGCCAAGAGCCACCTTTGGGCACACACCCTATTTTAGTGGGCGCCCCAGTGGCTGACAAGCTGAAGCCTCTGTGGATCCCACTGGCTTGGAGATCTCCGCCAAGGGGCTCTTACGGGGTCAGAGCTGGGAACGGGCCCCGGACGCAGCCGGTGGGGGCTGAGAGGGGTGCACAGCGGCAGGGACCCCGTGCTCACCAGCTCAGCCTGTGCTCTGAGCCTCTAATGAATATTAATGAGCGGAGCAGGGTGAAAAAAATTAATCTGCCTGCTCCTTTGCTGGCTGTGGCGGTAATGATATGAAATCTAATTATTCGTCCCAATATTTCTAAACCCTCAAACGAGACTGACAGCTTCCCGGCCGGTCAGGGCTTATCGCTCCAAGGAGCAGAGTGTTCGCGGCGTGATAAAGACGCGCGCGCAACTTCTGCTGACGCTGCAGAAACCCCTCGTTTCTCCCTGTGAGTCTGAGCCGAGGGAGGGTGACGCCGGGCTCCTGGCAGGGTTCAGGGTGCTTGGGGAGGGGCCTCGGCACCCCCAGGTGGGCGCGAGGGCAGGCCCGACCCGCAAAGTCAGCCCAGAGCTGCCGTCTGCCCCGGGCCCCCGCCCCGGGCCCCCGCTGTGCTTCCGGCTCGGGCAGAGGACGTGGGGCCGGGAAGCCCCTCTTGGCTTCTCTTCCCCCGTACGGGGCTGGCCCAGCAGGCGGCCGCCTGCATCTTTCCTTTCCTCATTCCCTTCTTTCTCCTGGAACAGATGCCCCTTTCTCTGGTGGCTGAGGGTGCCGGGGGCTGGGCGGCCCCTTCCTGCCCTGCCCCGTGGGCCGTGGGGCGCGGGCGCTAGGCGGGGGCGGCTGTTTTTACCTCCCCAGCCTGCCCCTCTGGCAGCCCTCTCAGAGCCGGCAGGCTGCTCGCGCCTCCGTCCCACCAGGTGGCCCGGCCTCGGCTCCCTGCCTGGGGCCCGGCTGCCCACCCTGCCGGCCTGTCCCTCCCGCCCCAGGACAACGGGGCCACTTTAAAGTCTCTCGGTGGATCTGACCGCGCTCCTTGTTTTCCCCCAACAAAGAGGTCAGTGTCTCGATTCTGAGCCCGATAACCATCGAAACCCTATCTCCACCGCATCCGCCGCCACAACTTCATCGGAGGCTGTTCCCAAACCTCGCCGAGCACGTCAGAAGCCGCGTCGGAGGGCGACAGTGTGGGCAGAGTCCACTGTGAGGACGCGAGTGGGGGGGTGGCCTGGCCCGGGGAGCTGGACGAGACTTCCAGAGCCCAGTGGGCAGTCTGGGCCGCCTCCCGCAGGTTCACGGGAGGGGCAGGCTGACCGGCAGGCAAGGGCGGACGCTGACCCCCGGCCCCCATAACCCCTCAATGCGGCACAGCCCAGAAGCAAAAGGCTGCTCTGTCCTTGGGCTCCCCTGGTACCCCCAGACCCTGCAAGGATCCAAATTTCACAGGTGGAGAGACTGAGGTTACTGGAAGTGGCCGTGGAGGGCGGGAATCCAGGTCTGCACATTTCTCTCCCATCACTGCGGCCTTTTCATCCACCCATCAGCCACCATCCACCCACCTATCTACCCATAGATCCATCCATCAACCCATCCATCTATCCATCATCCATCTCCATCCATCATCCATCCATCATCATCCATCCATCCATCCACCCATCCACCCACCATCCACCCATCATCCTCCATCCACCCATCCATCCATCCACCCATCATCCTCCATCCATCCACCCATCATCCCTCATCTATCTTGATCCATCCATCCATCCATCTCCATCCACCCTCCTCCATCCATCTCCATCCATCCATCATCTATCCATCATCCATCCATCTGTCCCTCCACTCATTCAGCAGGCGGTTCTGGAACCCACTGTGTGTGGGTCCTGGGGCACAGTGAACAGATCACAGAGACTTGGATCTCCTGGAGGACTCTACAGTTGGAAGGGGACACAAGAACCAGTAAGGAGAGGCTGGAAGGGACAGCAGCTAGAGGAAAAGGGGGAGGCCCAGAAGGGCGCGAGGTGGCGGGGATGAGGCCCCTCGGAGCTGAGGGAGTGAGGAAGGGGCCATGTGTGTATGGGGGAGGCAACAAGGGCAGAGGCTGGGTGGGGACAGGGCTTGACATTCTAGAGGGGACAGCCAGTGCTGTTCTGGGTCCCCTGATGGCAGTGGGGTGTGGGACCTTGGTCCCAGAAGGCCAAGGGAGGGTCACAGGTGCGAGACGGGGTGCATGCCACGCCCCCCTCACTGCCATCACATTGCACCCCCAGCCATGCCTGAAGTCCTCGGAGGTGGCAGGGCCTGGGAAGGAGGGGCTTGGAAGGCCTCTCCCACCCTCAGCCCCCAGAACCTTCTGTGGCCAGAGACCCCTTCTTGTCCATGGCACCTCCAAGTCCCCACTGTGCTTACCCAGCCCCTACGACAGCAGGCGGGGAAACTGAGGCACAGAGGAACGAGTGCTGTGAGCCCCAGGGTGTCCCCGTGGCCCCCTCCCTGCTTTGGAGAGTCAGCCCAGGTGGGACCTGGTCGTCCGTTCAGGGGCTGCCCCACAGAGGGCCGAGACAGGCTCTGCCCCCCGCAGCCCCAGGCGTGTGCTGCCCCCACCCTCAGCCTCCGTGTTCTCTCTGTGCCGGGGCCGGCCGGCCAGCCCAGCCGCCTTGCCGGCCAAGGTGGGGCCAATGCGTCAGGACCAAACTGCCAGCTGCTGTGTCAGGGCCAAACCCCATTAAAGGTGGTAGGGGTGTGGGGGGCCAGCCCAGGGGGTCCCAGGCTGGGCGGGACAGGGTTGGGGGACAGGCTGGCTGAGCGGGGAGCCCGGGGCAGTCTCCGATGTGTGTAGTGAGTGCACGGAGCAAGACAGAGCACGGCAGGGCGTGGGCAGCGAGGACAGAAAAGACGCGGAGGACCCGAGCACCCACACCTGGGCACGCATCCAGGGGACCCGGAGGGGTGGCCACGGGACCACCTGGGGGGCTGGGCAGGGGGCCTGGAGGGAGGGGGGCTTTGCCCCTGTGTCCCGTAAATGGAAATTAGAGAAGAAGCAAGAAGGGGAGAAAAAAGATGGAGAGAGAAGGAGGAAAAGAGAGAAGGAAAGAGAAAGGAGAGAAAGAAGAAATGGAGAGAGAAGTGGGGAGAGAAGGGGGGAGAGAGAGGAAAGAGCGTGAAGGCGGAGGAGTGTGCGAGGCCGGGCCCCCCACCCTGCGTCCGGCCTTGCTGCTCTGACCCCATCAGGGCCTTGGGCTTGGGGTCTGGCTCTGCCGTGGGACGAGTCCCTGACGCCAGCCTCTGGGGCTTCCTGCGGGGCCGGGGCTGGGGGAGCTCGGACCCCACAGTGCTCCAAGGGTCCCAGCCCCTGCCACAGGGGAGGCAGCTGTGGGCTCAGGGCCCAGGGGTCCGAAGACCCTCCTGGCTGACCCTTGAACCAGGACTCACACAGTCAGGGGCCCCGGGGCCCTGCCTCAACCCCTAGGGCAGGTGTTCCCACCCCTGTACCCGCTCTTGTGCGGTAGCCCCGGGGCTTCAGCTTAAGAGGGTGAGCCCCAGGGGGACAACTGGACAGACAGACAGACCCTGTGCCGATCAGGCCAGTTTTTAGGGGCAGAAGAGTGTGTTTGTTCATTCACTCATTTGTTCGCTCATTTGTTCCTTCGCCCGTTCATCACGAGCGTTTGTTCTGCATCGCCTGCAGGTTTCGGAGCTGGCAGGCCCTAAAGCATCGATTCCACAGCCTTGGTTCAGTGCGGGGACCTGCCCAGGGCCCCACAGCAAGGCCTTCCTGGGGTGCTCCCCCGGCCTCTGGCGCCTGCAGGGCTGTGGGGCGCCGCCTGCCCCCGGCCCCAGGAGCAGGGAGGCTCCCCGCCTCCACTCACCCCGCCTCCCTCCCTCCAGAGGGCCGAGGGGCCGGGAGCACTGGGCCTCGCCAGGCGGCTCGATAAGGGCCCGCTGAAACGTTAGCAAAAATATTTAGACAATAACCGAAGTACCAGAGAGGCGCCTATCTCCGAGAAATCAATCATCTTGTCCCGCGTGTCTGGGCCCAGGCGCCGAGGCAGAGATAGTGGCCAGGCCGGGGAGATAAGGGTTAATCAAGGATTTAATTCCGCAGGCGATAAGGCGGGAGGGGGCTGGCCCCCCGGAACCTGGAAGCGATGTGGCTCCTGTGGTGCCCACGAGGGCATCCACGCCGGGGGGGGGGAGCGTTTCTGACCCTGGCTAAGCCCCCCTGGCCGACAGGGGAGAGGAGGGGTGGGCGGGCACGGCTGGGCAAGGCAGCTGACCTCGATGGGGCTGGACGGTGACGGGTGGGCAGGGGAGTGAGGCTCCCTGAAATCCCCAATCCGGCTTCAGCCCCTCCTGCCTTTGCGGGGTCCCCAACCAGTAATGGCCCCACTAGCATCCCCAACCTCCAAAGAGGCAGCTGCCCCTTGCATGCCTCCAGTGATGGGGAGCTCACCCTCTGCCTGGAGTCTTCTGACCACTGCTTTCCCCTGTCCCCTCACAGGATCACGGGGCCAGGGATGGCCATGTGCGCATCATCCGATTTGAACCCAGGGTCTCAGGGGCAGGCGGGCTGTGGTCCTCCCCACTTCCCGGACACAGTCCTGACCTCGTGGTCGGCTGAGGCCTGAGCAGCCCAGAGGGGGGACAGGCGTGCCAGAGGGCACCTTGGGAAGACCCGGGGCCCGGGCCTGGGGCAGCGGGGCAGGGAAGGTGGGCCTCCCAGGTCTGCCCCGCGCTGTGGGGTGGTGTGGCGGACCCAGGGCCTCCACTTGTCCTGCCAAGCTGTGGTTTCGTCACACGGGTGGGGTGCGGGCAGAGCCAAGGGTCTGCAGCTGGGATTCTGCCCACTGTTCCCCACCAGCCCCGCGGACACTGTGGAGGCCTTGCTCCTAGGGCCCTCGGAGCCGGGCAGCTTCCTCCAGGGGCTGGGGAGGCCCTTCCCCCAGGCCAGCACTGCCCGCTGAGGGTGCTGGGAAGACGGGCATGGGGGCCCTTGCCCAGGAAGCCCTGGGTCCTCGGGATCGGGGGAGCCAGCACCACAAGGGCACTGCCCTGGACCAAGCCATACCCGCGTGCCAAGTCAGGAACCCAAAGCAGCTCGAGTGGGGCACCTGGGTCAGGCTTGAGGGCCCATCCCCCAATGGGAAACTGGGGTCCATAAGGGGAACGGAGACCCCCGGACCGTGGTGATCTTCCCTTCCCGCCTGCAGCCTCCCCTCCTCCAGCCCCACCGACCTTCCCGCTCCACGTGGCTCCTGCCTGGAAGCCACCAGTACCCGTCCTCCCGGGCTCCCTGATCTCCAGGGCCGTGGGCATCCCAGCCGCCACGGTGTGGACCCCATCTGCCCTGCTCGTGTAGGAGTGGGGGACCCACGTGTCCCCCCTCAGAGCCCCGGTCTCAGCAGTGACTGTCGCCCTGGAAACACCTGCCACAGGAAGCAGCTTCCACCAGCCGAGGCCTAAACCCTCGCGGTGCCTGAGCCTGTCCACGTGCGGTCAGGGCCACGGGCTGCCCGTGCTGCCGGCGCCACACGCACATGCTATTTCTCATTTCCCTTCCCCAACTCAAACACCTCTGCAAAGGGGCCTCTGGGCGCCCTGCGAGGGGATACCAGCCTGACTTGCCATGAGAGGCAGCCTGGAAAGCCCCCCTGAGGCCGAGGGGACCCTTGCTGTCTCCAGGAGCACTGTCCGGCCACACGGCTTCCTTAGAAAGAAGCTTGGCCAGTGGGGCCCAGCCGTTCTGGGCACACCATCGGGAGGCAGCCCTTCCCCTGTCCTCAGAAGGGCCCTGCTGCAGGCCGTGCTGAGCCCCTGGAAAGCCCCTCGCTGACCACAAGGTGGGAACCGCCCCGGCCAAGTCTCAGCCCATCGGCTGCTCCTTTTGGCTTCCTCTGAGAGCCCCCTTCCCTCACCAACTCCTACTCCTCTGTTAAAGCCCTGCGTAGAGACCACCTCCTCCAGGAAGCCCTTCCTATGGGCTGAGGTCCCACATCGCCTCCTCTGGGAAGCCTCCCCGCCCCCAGGTCCTGGCACCTCAGGCCCAGGCAAGGTGGCCAGAGCTCCCAGGGGCCCCAGCCCAGCTGGACCCAGTTCCTTACCGGTTCTGCCTGCTTGGGGGACGAGGCTCTGCTCTGGAGGCTCCCACGGAACGGGCCCCAGCACAGGCCCTTGGGGAGGCCGCTCCGGGCCCGCACGGCCCTCTGCCCGTCCTGCAGCGTGGGCTCCAGCTCGTCTGCGGAAACACATCGGAGGCGTGAGGAGTGAGGAGGTCCCACCCCACCCCCCACAGGCGCAGTCGGGGGGCTGCAGGGCAGAGGGGCAGGGCGACTCCGCCAGGACCCGCGTCACGGGCATGGACACTGGCTGGGAGCGGAGCAGGGGCCAGGCCTGGTGTCAAGAGCTTCCCAGGGTGCAGGGGCCTTGCTGGGACTCGAGGGACAGGTGGGCAGCAGCCAGAGCGGAGGAGGACGACGGCATCAGCAAGACCCTGCCCCTCCACACGTTCCTCCCTGCCTGTGCTGGGTTGAACGGTGTCCCCCCAGACCCACATCCATCTGGGACCCCAGAAGTAACCCCAGTTGGAGACGGGGTCTTTGGGGATGTCACTAAGTGAAGTTGTGGTCATCCTGGTGGAGGCTGTGACCCAACCCAGCCGGGGGCCTGCTGAGGGACACAGGGACCTGGGGAAGGCCACATGATGAGGGGGGCAGAGGCTGAGGGAGCCCCCCAGGGTCTTCTAAGGGATGCAGCCCTGCAGCCCTGGATTCTGGGCCCTGGCCCCTGCCTGCTCTCCTGCCGGGGGCTAGCGCCCCATCACAGCCTGGGACACCGCGCGGCCCCTTCCCATCGATGCACTAGTCTCCCTGGCCTTGGCTTTCCTGCCCACCTCCTCGGGATGTGTGAGGAGCGACTGTGCTAACTAACCTACTGTGTTCTCAGCCCAGGCCTGGCAGGGGAAACTGAGGCACACAGCCGGGTCCTCAGCCAAGGTGGGTAGAGGCAGTGTGGGGCCCTTGCCCAGGGGACCCCACTGCCAACCGGCAGGGATGGGCAGGGTCATCAAGGCCAGCGGGGACCCCAGGATGCCCCATGCCCCCCATGCTTCCGGAACCTTCTCCAGCTTACGGCCTGGCCTGTGGCTGCCTGGCTGGGCAGCCTTGCTCTCAGAGGCTCTGCCTGTCCGGGCCAGGCTGTGCTCCTGGGACCAGCCCACGCGGGGCCTCCTGTCAGGCCATGGGGTGGAAAACGGCCCAAGTCATGCTCCAGGTTTTGAGTCCTGGCCACGCTGTGCCCAGTCCTGTGCCCTGGGGCCCTCCCCGCCCTCCCCAGCCTCGGACTTCTGGCAGAGCTCCTCGAGGGTGGTCCCCCTGGAACACACACCCTCGGCCTGGGAAGGCCGGGCCACCTTGTGCCCCCGTCCTGGCTGTCGGGAACCACCTTGGCCTCACACGGCCCGGCCGGGACCTTGTCCCCGCTCTGTGGCGGCCCCACTTCCTGGATCCCTGATGGGGCAGGCTGTGGCCTTAATGAGCCCGATTATCAGATAAACGGCCTGCCTAATGGCCGAGATAACACGCAAATAGCCAGGAGGCCCTGCTAAAACGTTTTCACTGGGTCTTTGTCTTCCCCGGGGCAGATAAGATGGCAGCAAACCAATACTGAGGGAGGCTCTCCGCCCCTTTATCAGCCTGAGGAGAGGGGGCCACGCTGTCCCTTCCGGCTGCCCACGAGGGGCCGTGTCTGCCTCTGCCAGACCCCTGGGACGCCTGGGTCCTGGCGCAGAGCCGGGTCAGCACCCCTCACCGTCAGGGCCACCTGCTTCCTACTCAAACTGACCCTATGAAGTCAGCCCTCTTGTCCCCTTTACAAATGGGGAAACTGAGGCCCGAGACTCGCCTGAGGCCACATGGGTAGAAGTGGATGCCATGTGGGAACGCAGGCAGTGGGTCCCAGAGCCCCCCCACCACCACTGGCTCTGCTGCCTCCTGTGACCAGGGCCCGTGGGAAGAGCCACTGCTGCTTTGACGGGAGAGGTGCTGCTTTGGGTTAAGGGAGACACACCCTAAGGCCCGGCAGTCCACTCCCAGGAGCACCCCAGCACCGAGAGCAGGGCTCAGACCTCGGACCCCAGTGGTCACCACAGCTCGAGTCACAAGGGCCTAAGGTGGTTGCAGCCCCGGCCCCATCGCAGGGGAGCAGCCAGCCCGCCCAGCTCTGCTGGAGAAGGACAAACGCCCCAGGCACGGGCCACAGGCTGCACCACGACGGCTGCACTTGGCCGGAACGTCAGACACCAACCTACAGATGTCGTCTGCGTTCGCTTACGGGAACTGCCTAGAATTAGCAAACTCCTGGAGAGGAACATGGGTCACAGGCTCCCGGGCTGGGGGGCTCCGGCCCGTCTGGGGGACCAGCAGGCCTTGCTCCTGGGAGGCGGTGATGGTGGCCCGATGCCAGATGTGAATAACGTCACCGAACTGCTCATTTAAAAGTGGTCAGCGTGGCAAACACAACCTTACGTGTATTTCACTGCTATCAAATTTAAAGAAGCAAAAAGGAAGAGGTCCTGGGTGGGGGCACATGGGGGGCACCCACAGAGGGCCCACCCGTCGGACTGAGCTCCACTTCTGAGGAGCCCTCAGGGGAAGCCCCCGGGATCGTACCCAGACCCCACCCCACCCAGACATTCAGACACCCAAGTTGTGAAGGAGCCACCTGCGCCCTGGGTCTCCACCTGGGACCCCCCTCTGTGCTTTAGGCCTGGGGCGGTGGTGGGAATCCCAAGCCTCAGTCCCGAACCCAGAAGACAGAGCTAAAGGCCTGCGGCCTGGCGCTGCCCAGAGTCAGGGTCTGGGGGCCCGTTCTGGGCCGCGGCCGGTACTGAGCCCCCTTCACCCACTCCTCGCTTGCGGATTGAAGGAGGTGGGGGGGGTGCCCTCACGGCAGGTGGGGAAACTGAGGCTGGGAGGGGCTCAGGGCTCAGCTGAGGTCTCTCTACTGGGGGGTGAGGGTGGGCGCCGCTCCTGTGTCCACGCTGCCCCCCAGAAAGAGCACATTGCTGTTCCCCAGGCCACTCACCTCCTGGCTTCAGGTGCCGCCCGAGCGAGGGCCGTGTGGGGAAAAGGAAGCTGGGGGCTGGTCGGGCCCAGGGCCTCTGGGGGCCTGGGGAAACTGAGGAGAGCAGGGAGGGGACGCGGAGGCTGTAACGACCCACCTCTCTGTGCAAGGAGGCCGTGAACCAGGGAGGTGCCCCATGGGTGGGCACAGGGCCCACCAGCGCTTGGCTGGGTGCAGGGTGTGCAGCCGGCTCTCAGCCCCTCGTACAGGGCACAACCTGCCCGACTGTGCCCGTCCCTTGGGCTTTCCATGTTTCCATTTCCAGCCCCCGGGTCTGGCTGAAACAGGGCTGAGCAGGTGTGGGAGCCCATGAGCACGCAGAGACCCCTCCTGACTGGAAGTGAAAGGACCCCCGTCTCAGGCCAGCCCCAGGGGCCGCCTCACCCACTCTGGCCTTGGTTTCCCCATCTGTACGTTGGTCTCCGTGGGAGGGAGCAGCTGCCCGGGGGGACTCTCCACCACGGGGGCCAGGGGCCGTCACCACCCGCAGCAGGATCGGGACAAGGGCTAATTTATTCAGGCAAACAGCCCACACACACTATTTCCAGAACAAACATACCAGGCCGGGATTCAATTTACCCCCAAGCATCGCGAGGAGCCAAATGAGAAATTCAGGCTTCGCATATTTCCATGGTTTAAGTGTCTGTTTCTGCCTCAAAACCCTCCGATGACGCCCTGTGAGGGCCGGGGGCGGGGGCGGAGAAAGGTGGAGCTGAGGTGGCCGCACCAGGCCCGGGGGCAGGTCCCGCCCAGCTCCCACCACCCTCTCTGAACCTCAGTTTGCCCACCTGTAGAACGGGGTTCCGTGAGACTAGAGGAGAGTGCATCTGTCTGTGTGGCCAGCACTACTATCCGTCTGTCTGCCTGGTCAGTGCTGGGAAGCTGCCTCAGGGTCCCGGGGCCTGAGTCTCTAGCCAGGAAGCTGCTGGGCTGCTGGCCCCTCCCACCTGCCCCAGGCCCCCTGCACCTGCCCTCAGTCCCCTGCACCTGCCTCTCCCACCTGCCCCTCAGGGCCCCTAGCACCCAGCCCCCGGTCCCCCACCCCGCCCCTGAGCCTTTCAGGTGAGCCGGCCGACTGCCTGAGCCTCTCCTCTCTGCCTCTCTGAGCCTCAGTCTCCTCATCTGTGAAAAGGGAGGATGAGAAGGGCATCTGCTGCGGCCCCGATGGCCCTGCCTTCCAGGGCCCTGGAGTGGCCCTGGCCCAGCCCTGGGATCTTCCTAAGGTCGGGGGCAGTTCCCTGCCTGCTTCCCTGGCCCTGGGGAAGCTGGTCAGGGGACCAGCCCCCAGCTCAGCCCATGGGGGGCCGGGGTCCCACCCGCCATCTGGACACTGCCCCAGCTTAGTGGGGAGCCCCCCAAGGCCTCAGCTGCCTGCACCCTGGACCCGCAAGTGAGTTGGGTCTGTATCGGGCACTGTGCCCCAGACGTGGACTCATCTGGCCAAGGCTGGCCATGGATTGAGAGAGGAGGAGTGTTAAACCTCGACAGGTGAGGAAACTGAGGCACAGTGGGGCAAGGTCTGCCGGCCTCTGCTCGGTGCATCTCGGCAAGGGGGACCCTGGTGAGTTTGGGGACCTGGTCCTCTGCCGTTTTCTCCAGTGTCCTTCCACACACGAGGGGACAGAGGCCCGGAGCACGGCAGGGGAGCACAGTGCCCCCTGGGCCTCCTTCTGCTTGGCGGGACCCGCTCCTTTCTGACTCTTGTGCTCTGGCCCCAGAGCCCGCCATGCTGGCTGCCCCTGCTGCCCGGGCCTCGGTTTTCTGACCTGAGCTGTGGCCCCGGCAGCCTGGGAGACTTGCAGCTCTGACTCAAGGGAGCAGATGATGGGGGTGTCAGTGGGCATGGGGGGGGTCCCTCCTGCACTTGCAGGCTGGCCCCACCCTCAAAGGGCCAGGCCAGCATGGGCCAACTGCCCGGTGGCCTCCTGAGCACAAAGTCCAGCTGCCCGCGGCCCCGCCCCAAACGGTGGGCTCTGTGGCCGGCACAGGGGCGCCCACCCCCAGGGTCACCACCAGCACCCACTTATCTAATCGGCTCCATCGCCCCTGCCCAGCCCCACCCTGTGGCTCCCGGGGACCAGCTGGCCCCGGCTTTAAGGAGCAGCCCTATCACAGGGATCACGCTGTTTGCCTTTGATAAAAGCCACAAAAAGGGAAAGAAAAAGAAGGGAGGGAGAGGAGGCCCCGCCCCAGCAGGGTTCTAGAAGTCTCTGGGCACAGAGTGGGGCGGGCGGGGGAAGCCGTAGGTCAGGCTGTGAGTGCTCCCAGAGAGCATCTGCTTCAAACACCTCTCACAGAGAGGGCAAGTGACTCCCCCAAGGCCGCACAGCAGGCGGGGGCTGGGCAGGGTGGAGGGGCAGCGCTGGTCAGCTCCCCAGCGCCTCCTGCCTGCTCCCAGGCCCAGAAGCCCACCCACCTGCCATGACAGGCCCTTATGTGCTGACACAGCTACGGCACTTGCTCAGCCCCACGGGATGCTCTGGGACTGGGAACGGTGGGGGCTGTGCCCATTTTACACTGTAACTTGGCTTACCCAAGGCTGCTGGCTTACAAGTCCAGCCCTCCCTGCCCCCTCCTGACCTCTGGCCCAGAAAGCCTGGGAGCTGCCGGCAGCTGAGTCCCGGAAGAGCAGAGAGGCAACAGGGGAAGGCCAGTGTGGTTTGGGCAGCCCCTCACCCTGCCCTAGGAGGCCACCATGACCAAGGGTCTGACTGTCCTCTCTGCAGCTGCCCCTCAGGGACTGAGCTGCACTGCAGTGGGGGTGGGGCTGACGCTCAGTAACCCAACTGCTAAGGAATGATGTATAAACCCTAACCTGTTGTGCTCCCTCAGCCCTTGGAGTCTAGAGCCTGGGTTTGGGTCCTGTAACTGCCCTCTCACAGATGGACAGGCCACTCCCCTCCTGGGCTCAGTTTCCTTGTAAAATGGGGGGGAGTCTTTGTAATGACCTTACGGGCTTAGCACACACAGGACGGCCCGGGGTGATCACTCTGCTTCTGAGGCTAGTCTTCCCCTCTGCAAAGGGGCTCACGGTGCTGTCCTTCGGGGGGGCCAAATGCCAGAGTGAACCAGCAAGGCCAAGGCACTTGGGTGGCCAGGGCTTCCCATCTCCCCACACCTGGGGCTGAGGCCGCCCCCACCTGGCTCCCCCAGGCCTGGGGAAGCGGTGAGATGCCCACCTTGGCTGCTGGCCCAGAGCAGGCTGACGGGACACCCTCATCCAAGCAGACCCAGGCCCTCAGGACCAGGAGCCCCAATGCCACACAGGCCCCTGCCGGCCAGCACATACCCTGGATCAAGCCGTGCCTGAATGCTGCATCAGGAAACAGAAAAGGGTAAGCCTGGGCCCAGCCCTGGCTGTGAGTGGCGATGGCACCTTTGCATGGCTGATGCCCGATCTCAGACCTGCATCTCCCCATCTTTGAATTAAGGGACATGGCTAGAAAAAGCACTTCGGGGGAACGACTGTGGAATCCACTTCCTTTGCTCTCTGCCTCTGCCAGGGGCCTTGTCCCTGGGACCCCACCCCTAACTCACAGAGAACTGGGTGCTGCCCAGGGTGGAAGGAACAGTCCGACGGTGTCACTGTGGAAAGAGGCAGACGGCAGCCCGGACCCTGCACCCGCTCTAGAGCAAGGCCAGTGGTGAGGACGGCACCTGGGAGAGCGGCCGCCGGAGGGGCGAACGGGGCTGCTCACAGATGAAAATCCAACTTCCCTGCCGTCCTGCGTCTCAGCGCCCTGGGCAGGGCCGGGTGCGGCATCCTGCAAGGACCTGCTGATGGGGCGCACAGGGTCACTCCCACCCGCTCTGAGCCACCTCCACTGCCGCAGCTCATGCCATCATTTCTTGTCACCTGCTTGGCACCGGAAACGGAGCACGCTCGGGCTGACAGCGTGACGTGCTGAGGACGGGCCCCTTGTCTGTGCCCACCACCCCCGCCCCGGGCTGCCCTCTGTCCACGGCCCAGCGTGGCCCTGCTGGCCGCAGAGCTCGGATGTGGCCCTGGCCTCTCCCGGGGTGGGCAGGGGAGTCTTGGCCAGCAGGAGCCAGAGCCGTCCCTTGGGTCGTACCCCCCTCTCCAGCCTGCAGTGTGGTGGGTACCAGGCCTGGCGGACCCCCGGGCTGACAGTAGTGGGGATGCCCACGTGGGCTGGCACGGGACCAGCAGGTGCTGCCGGGGGGCCTGGGAAATGCCACGGGCACCCCATGGCCTCTGTGTGCCTCAGTTTCCTCCCCTGGGCAGTGGGTGGCACCCCAGCCTCTTCCCTGCCCGATGGCTCTCCAGAGCGTCCAGCCCAACACCCCACAGAGTGGATGCCTTCATCTTACTGACTCCCCGTCTCCCTGTGAAGCGTCAGCCCCAGCAGGCCAGGGGCTGAGGCAGTGGGTGACTCAGGGAATTGGGCGTGGGGAGCGGCTGTGGCCTGGGAGAAAGGACAGCTGCCCCCGCAGGACAGGAGAGACCCCTTGGCCCGGAGCCTGCTGCCCATCCGCTCCTGTTCCCACGTCCCAGCGGGAGGTGTCCCGCCCCAGCCCCCCGAGATCACCCAGAGCCAGCGCCTCCCTGCAGGTTCTACCGCCCGCCTCTGGCCAAGCTGCCCACCGCTGTGTGGCCCTGAGGGGCGGCTGCAGGCCTGGGGTCCCAGACACCCTGAGTCCCCTGGGGCACGAAGGGCTGGCTCTGCTCCTCAGAAGTGGGACCACTGCCCACAGACACCAGGCTTTGAAGTTTAAAAACGGTCTTTTCTAAATGAAGAACTTACTCCATTGCTTATATTTATAAACATCTCATGCGGGGTGCGGGGGGGGGGGAGCGAGCTGCATAATAAAAGCATCTTTTTAAATAAAAATTTGCATATCTTAGAAAAGCCCCCACCTGGAGCCGAGGGGGGGGGGCCCACTGGGAACCAGCTGTGCGGGCCAGGGAGCACCCCCCACCCCCACCCCCCGCCAGCTGGCGCCTGGGAACTTCTCTCCTATCACTCGGAACATCGCTGGCGATTATTGATTTTTTGACACAGAACAACAGCCTGTCTTTATCGGGTGAACCCTGGCCCCAGCTAATGGCGGAGCTGGGACTGCCTTGGAATAGCAAGCAGCCCGGGGTGGGGCCCAGCTCCCCGAACCCCGGGGTCTGGCAGGGGCCCCCATGCCTGTCTTGGGGAGAGGGGCAGCTCCTGGGCGGGGGGCCGGTGGTGGGCAGGACTTTGACCCCCACCTGTACAAGGCTGGCCTCAGGTCCAGAGCTGTGGTCCGGGGGCCCCAGGTACCCCGTGTCACCTGAGCCCCCGGGAGAGGGCCTGGGGCAGGGATGCCGTCTCAGACACCTTGGCCCCCACTGCCCCTGACAGGCCTGTGGTCTGCCGGGCCGGGGGACACTGCCTGCCCCACACCCAGGTCCCCACAGGGCCCTTCCCTGCTCCCCAATCTCCTGAGGGGCCTGAGAACCGAATTCCCCGTCACCCCAGAGCCTAAAAGCCTCCTGGGCTCCCCAAACTTCTTGAAAAGCTAAAGCCCTAGGTCTGCAGGCCTCGGTCTGCCCACCTGTGAAGTGGGGAGCGGGCGTCCCTCCAGCTCAGGCCGGCTATTCGGTCTCCAGGGACCCCAGCCAGGGAGGGTTGGGGGGTCCCAGCTCTCCTCGGCCCGCCCGCCGTGGGCGGCTGGAAGCAGGATGTGTGATAAGCTATTTGCACAAGAGGTATTTTCTTTACCTTATCTGGCCCCTATCACCCGGGTGCCCCGGCCCTGCCCCCTGTTTTTCCAGGGCCTGACGCCACTGAGGGCCTTTCCGTCCGGTCTGGCCGCCAGCTCCCCACCTCTCAGCCCCCAGCTGGGCTCGCCCACCCTGCTCTGTGCGAGGACCTGCCACCTGCCCGGGAGACCAGGCCTCGGTCAGCAAGGTGTGCAGGAAGTTCCTGCCTCCACCACCGCTGGAGGCTCCGGGCCGCCCATGTCTGGCTTCTGGTCAAGGTCCTGCCCCTGGGGCTGCAGGGGCACTGGGGCAGGGGCTAGGGAAGACATCACCACCCAAGGGACGCTGAGTCCCGTGAATGACGGCGACCCTTTCAGAGGAGCTCACACGTGCTGACAGGAATGTCTGTGCTCTGCCTGACACGGTCGCGGGGTAAGGGACTTACAGGTGGGGAGACTGAGGCCTTGGGAGGGCTACACGGCTTGCCTCAAATCCCACAGCTCCAACTAGGCACTGGGCCTCCCCCAGGGCCCCCGAGGGACAAGCTGCATGTGGTGAGCTCCCAGGAGGCAGGGCTGCTTCTTAGAGTGTCCTCTCGTGAGAGCTGCATGTACCGATGATTTCCGGAGTCACCTCAGTCCTCAAAACTGCCTAGGGGACTGCTATCATCCTCCTCATAGAAGACGACACTGAGGGTCAGGAAGGACCTGGCCATGCAGTTGGGGCAGGGGTGGTCACAAGTTCAGGACTCCTGGCCCCTGTCTGGTGCCTCAGTCTGTCCTGAATTTTTCTACGGGGAAGCGGGAAAGAGCGATGACTGGGATGGGAGTGGTGGCGAAGATGAGGAAGGGGCAGGCAGCCCAGAGGGCAGAAAGCCCTGGCTCCCGGGCCATGGCGGGTGCAGGTGGACCCCATGCCACAAAGCCGTGCCGCTACACAGACCCTCGGGGCTGCCCACTGGCCCCCGATCTGGGCACGGGGCGCCGTGCTCGGGCTCATTCGCACTCCTGCCCCTGCTGAGCGCCCCTCCTGCCTCTCGGCTGTTGAGTGGGGTGCACATCCCCTGGAGACCCAGCAGGGCCCCCTGGCCTTCAGGTCCCTCCACCGCCTGTCCCGCACCTTTCTGTGCTGCTGGAGGCGCTCAGTGCAGAACCGAGACCCCGGTGCGCACACGGGGGGCACCCGTGGGGGTCTCTGCTGCCGCTGCTTCTAGAACCATCCCCCCTTGCCTTGTAGAAATTTTTCAGGCCAGAGAAAAGCGAAAAATAAACTCATCCCACATGACCGCGATGGCATCCCACTGCCCCTTCCCACCCACGCTGGGTCACGGGTCTGGGATAAAGTCCTGGAAGCTGAACGGCCGAGTCCAAGCCAGGGCAGCGTTGCCTGGCACTGGCTCGGGCCCTTGGTCTCCACAAGGCGGCTGCAAGTGGAGCAGTTTGGGGGCGGCCTGGCCAGACAGGCAGGGAAACTGAGGCTCGGGGAGCAGAGGGACGATTCCCAGCCCCTGGACAACCCCAGGGCATGGGTGGCGTGGCTGAGACAGGGCCTGGGCCAAAGCCCTGTGCGGCCCACGCTGCCCATGGGGCGCTGGGCATCTGTTGGGGGACGGGGGCTTCGGGTCTAGCAGGGGGCAGGTACGGGGTCCCTGAGCCGCAGCCCCCCGGGGCCCGGGGCAGGGCGGGGATGGGGTGAGGGGACCACCGCCCTCCCCTGGAGACACAATAAGCCCCCGCGATAGCATCGCCCTCATCAGGCAGGATATGACCGACCCTCGAGCCGCCGCCAGCCCCTTTGTCCCGTCTCCGGCACGGATCTTATCAGGCGCGTCCAGCACCACCGTAATGGAAACGCGCGCTGAGGAAATCAGAAGTTACGCAGAGAGGGGGTGATAAATAAATAAATGAGGGCCCAGCACGGCTGCAGGTCTGAGGAGGTGGGGAGGGGCTCGGAGAATAAGGTCCTGTGGGGGGCTCAGGGTGCAGGTGGGTGGGAGACCCTGCAGGGTGGGCACGCACCCATCCCAGGCTGCCCTGTGCCAGCCACATGGCGAGTCGCTTTGGCTCGCTGAGCCTCAGTTCCCCTACCCCTTGCCCCACCCCCTGAAGTGCCCCCCAGCCTGGACTCTCCTAATGCCCCAAAAGAAGAAGAGCTCGAGGCCAGGGAAGGGCACCCAGTGGGGAGCAGGTCTGCCCAGGCCAGCACCGGGGGCCCAGCCAGGGGCGGTGACAAGGGCGGAGGGCAGCTGCCCGGCCAGGGGAGCAGTGGTGGCAGTGGCTGCTGTGGGGTACCCCACCCGCTGTCCCGAACGGGCCCAGGCCCAGCCGTGGGGAAGTGAGGGGGCTTCTGGGCAGGGCGGCAGCTCCCCGAGTGGATCTGTGCCCTGCGGGGGGATCCTACACACGCTGACATCTTGGAGGTGCTAGCAGCACCCAGAGACCCACGCCGGGGCCGGGAGTCGGGGACCCAGCCCCCAGCCACACCCCCCTGCTGAGTGCCCACTGGGGAGGGGCTGGGCCACGAGAGGACAGGGGCTGCAGACCCCAGACTCGGAGGGTGCAGGCTTTGATCCTGCTCTGCCCCTCCCAGCTGTGTGTGTGTGGGGGGTGTCTCTCTGGGACTCAGTTTCCCCATCTGTAAAACAGGCCACAGCGCCCACGTTGAGACTGCCCAGCCAGCAAGTTGTCGCCCTGAGTTTCAGTTGTGGCCTTTTCACAAATCTGCTTCCGCCCTGGGGCCCCGAGCCCACCTGTCCCGATGGCCACACGCTGTGTCCTCGGCCCCACTCCTGCCCTGCTCGCCGGCCTCCGGCTGCCCCCAGGCCAGGTCCCACCCAGGGCCTGTACACTGGGCACGCTCTGTGGGCAGCTGCACACATGCCAGCGGCCCCTAGCTGGTCAGGGGCTGGAGGATCTGCCCCAGGCTGGTGTCCCCCGAGGGCAGTGCCCGTATCCGTTCTGCTCACGGCTGTGTCCAGTGCCCAGGGCTGGCCCACAGCAGGTGTTCAGTAAGGGAGCGGTGGGTGGATGGGAATGAGCTGCTCTGGGGAGTGGGGTGCAGACTGAGGGGACAAGCGTGGGGTCTCAGAAAGGAGCCACTGGCCCATCTCTGGCTGCCCCACGGTGCTGGGCTCCAGAGGCCTGGACTCAGCCCTGCAGGGGAGCTCCGGGGTCCAGGGGCTTGGTCGGGGCAAGGGTGCAAGTCAGAGGCAGGCCAAGGTGGCAGCGAGGGACAGGGCCTGGTGGCTGGGGAAGCAACGGCCTAGTTCTCTGCCTCGGTTTCCCCACCACTTAGAGAGGGAGTGGGGAGTCTGCCCGCTGGGGACCCTCTGCCTTGGGCTCTCAGCTCTGGGCGAGGCCAGGCTCAGGTGGGGCCGGGGCAGCCTCAGGGAGTGTGGCCCTGCAGGGCTCCCTGGCCCCAGGGCTGGGCAGGTGATGGGTGACCTGCTGGGGGTGGGACGGGGAAAGATGCTCTCGGCCCCCACCTGGGTCCTGAACCCAAGTGCGCTTGGAGGAGCCACTGGTCCCAGCTTTGCTGGAAGCAGCGAGGGATTCAGGGAACCCTGGGCCCGGGACTCATGCTCGGCAGCACGGAAGGGCATCATGGAGAAAGCGCAGGGCCGGAGGCAGCCCAGGTGTCCGTCTGTCAGCTGTCCCTCCTGCCAAGCTGGCCGAGGTCTCTGACCTCCAAACTGCACTCCCAGGACAGGTCCCCGCTGTGGCCACAGGCGCTGCACGCTCCGAGGGGGCCTCGCCGCCCCTGGGCCTGGCACGCCGTGCCCAGCCCACAGCCTGCTGTCCCTGGCTCCCCCAGTGTGCCAGACGCCCCACCTCCCCGGCATTGTTACCCCCAGCCTAGTCTCCCCAGATGCGCTGACTTCAGTCCCCACCCCCAGAAGGGCAGGGGACGGCCGGCGGTCAGGCTGGGCCTGGGAGGCAGAAGGGGCAGCAGCTCTGCAGGAGGCTCTGACCCCTCACCAGGCTGAGGCTGATGCAGCAGGAGGGAGTGGGGCGAGGGCGTCCGGGCAGGGGCAGGGCTGGCGTGGTGGGCCCAGAGGGGTGGGTTGGGGCTCAACGCTGGGGCCAGGACTCGGCCTGAAGCGCTATCTCCGCTGACACCCCTGCCTGTGTCACCCCCACACCTCCAGGAGGGCAGACCTGTCTCCCCTGACACCCATGGTGCCTGGCACCTGGGCATGATGAGGTCTGGCGGTGTGGGCACATGCCCCCCTCCCAGGCCCCTCGCTGCATCTTCTCCACTCTAGAGTGGGGGTCCCAGCCTGGCCCGATGGGCTTGGGGGTCAGGACAGGTGTAAGGACCCAAGCGCTGTGCCAGGCTGCTGGGGGGCCTCAGAGGGAACTTTCCTGGGACACCTAGAGGAGCTGGCCTCTGGAGCTGACCCCTGCCATCAGCTTTGCCCCCTGGGCCCCCCACCCCTAATCTAAGACAAATAGGCCTATCAGGCTGCCCCGAGATAGCGTGGAATTGCTGACGAGCGCTCACCCCCACGCCGTGCTGACGGGAGGACAGCGGTGCCCTATCGGCCCATCTGCCCACACTGCCCGTCAGCACAGCCTGTCCCGCCTCGCCCGCCTGCTGCCTGATAACAGCCTCAAGGGCCACAGAGACGCGGGGCCGCGCAAGATTAGTCCGACCACAGTCGGCCCAGATAACCCGACGGGTTCACCCCCGGGGCTGGGGTCCCCCACTCTGCTGGGCAGTGGGGGACAGCCCCCAAGTGGAAATGGCCAGCAGATGCCGTCTCCCCGCACTCACTGGGGGCAGCCGCCCCCCACCCATTCTCTGCTCGCAGCTAGAGGGCCTTGCCCCCAAAGGCAACGCTAACACTGCTCAAAACTCCCATGTTTCCATTTTACAGACGAGAAAACCAAGGTGTCTCCCCACAGCGCCTGGCATCAAATCGGCACTCCACACCCAGACCCCCGGGGCAGCCCCACCCGGCCCCCACCCCCGGTCCTGCGCATGTGCTGCCTCCCTGCCCGGACCCCTCACCCCACTCCCTCCTGCTGCCTCAGGCCTCAGCTCGGGGGGGTTCACCCTCCCCTCCCCCGGGACGGGGACAGACGAGGAGCCACCAGATGCTTGACCAACTGGATTTCACCATCAACGAAGGTCCCCAGGAAGGCGCTCCAGGCTCCAGGACACTTGTGGGTGAAGGGTCCCTGTTCCTGGAGCCCTGAGAAGCAAAGAGCCGTGAGCGAGGCTGTGGGCGCCTGTGCAGGGGGCGAGTGCGAGGCCCGAGACCACCCGTTCCGTCAGGGCAGCCCTGTTCAAGCCGATCATGCCCTGTGCCGGGGGCTCAGCGCCCGGCCAGGCCTCCCCGACACAACGACCCGGCGTCGGGGAAGGGCTGGGCGAGTGCGAGGCGTGCGGGAGATGTTCACACACAGCTCTTTCCACCAAGCCCTGCGCAAGCCGCCCGCCTGCCATGCTCCACAGGCCTGTTTGGACAGACGGACAGATGGACGGCAGTGCGCCGAGTGTTGGCAGGGGCCAGACCCCTCCCCACCCCCCAGGAGCTGTGGCGAGTCGCCTTCCTGGTGGGTCACAGCTCCCTCTGTTCACGGGGAGCCCCCCACCTTGTGTGGTGCTGGAGCCCAAGGCGAAGCAGGGCGGCCTCTGTCCCCTGATCCCGAGGCCGCCCCAGGGGCAGCTTCAGTCCTCCCTGGTTGTGGCCATGCCTGGGGCAGACTGTCGAGGGCACCCCGAGGTGGTGAGAGGCCCCAGGCCCCCCATCCTGCAGTGTCCTAAAGGGCACCAACCTGCCGGCCCCACTCCTTTTTCTGGACTTTGGGTGTGGAGGCCGGGGGAGGTGGGTATCCCGGGGGGAGGCGGGCACCCCGGGGAAAGAGCTCTCGGCCATTTGCGTGTTGGAATTTTAAAAGGCCGCCCCCCAGCCAGCAAGGTCATTTCACAGACACAAGCGTGGCCTGCCCCCTGCCTGCCGCCCTCCCCCCGTCACATTCGGCCGGCAGATCCAGGGAGGGTGACAGAGAGGACAGGCAGGGCAGCTCTGCGGCCACGGTGACCTCGTCCTGGGGGAGCAGGGTCCCGGACCACAGCATCCACCTTTGCCGAGCCTGGGCCCCCCGGCGCCCGCCCAGTCACAGGGACAGACCAAGGCCAGCCCCCGACACCCTGCGGCTCGACACGGCCGGACCCCACCCCACCCATCCCTCTCGGACTAGGGTGCCTCCTCGCTGCTCCTGGGACGCCCGGCGGCCTGCACCCTGCTGCCCGTCCTCTCCGGCGCCGGTGCCAGCCCCCCTCGCTGGCTGCTCTGGGCAGCTCTCCCAGCGCTAGAACCGGCCGGGCCTCCGACGCACACGGAGCTGGCCCCGGGCAGCCGCCACGACGAGCAGCCCTCCCCTCACCGCCCCGCGCCCACGGCCTCTGCTGCCCCGAGTCTCGAGGGGGACACCCCTGAGTCTCACCTGCATCAGCCCCGCCCAGACCCCCATGAGCCCCCAGCAGGGTGTGGGGAGCCACGGGGACGGCCTGTCCTGCCTGCGAGGCCCGTCGGGGACCAAGGACGGCCGTCCCTCGCCCCAGTGGTCTTTGCTCCGTGGCCTGAAGGGCATGAGTGGTCAGCCCTGGGTGCAGTCCCCCAGGCCTGGGGGGGGGCCCAGTTACCCCAATAGCAGCTTCTCTCCATTTTACAGTTCTAAAAACTCAGGCCCAGGGAGGGGGGTTGTGGGGCTTCTGCCTCTCAAACCAGCTCAGGGTATTTGTGTTCAAAGCACCAGCAGTTGAGGGCTAAGCTGCCAGGAGCTGACAAAGTGCATCACTTTCAAACTGAAAATAAACCCACCGGGCACCTCCCCAGTTTGCTTTTGCAAGTTGGGTCACCAGGTTTCAGGTATGGGGCAAGCTGGGGTGGGGGCAGTAAAGGGGCCAGGAAACAATGGTAAGGATGGTGACAGCCATTCGCACACCCAGGACAGGCACCCCAGTGTTTGCAAGGTCCATGCACACCCAAGACCTCGCTGTGTTGGTGGCAAACCCAAGGGCCTCCCTGTGCCTGGCCCCAGGCAGGGGTCTCCGCACCACCCCCTCGGGGCCTCGACCACCTGGAGTCTGGGCTCACAGCTGGGCTCATGGCCGGGCATGTCCCCAGCTGATGTCGCCGCCTCGTGGTGCCCTGCCCTCTCGGCCACATACTGGGTGAGAGGAGCTGGAGATGTCCTGACCCAGGATTGGGGAGTGTTACCAAGAGACCCACGAGCTGGGGTGTGGCCAGAATAGCCAGGAGGGGGCCAAGCGTGGGCCTGGCTCCATGCCCTGCCCCGGCCCACCAGCCTGCAGGGGACACTGGGCCTCCCTGCCTCCCTGTCCATGGGGAGCAGCTGGGCTCGGGGGCACCGCCACCTCCCCAAAGCCACAGATGGCAGAGGGCACGATGCGGTCCCAGAGGAAAGGAGGGCGGTCCTCAGCAGGGCCAGAGAGCAAGAGACACAGAGAAAGACAGACCGAGAGAGGGAGAGAAACAGAGAGGGAGAGAGGGAGAGAGGGAGGGGCAGGATGGCGGGAACAGCCCGGGACCCGCGGGGCAGAGGCGACCGAGCCCTCCTGCGCCCCCAGCCCCGTCCAGGCTGGGTGAAGCCCAGGATGCCCCCTCGGCTGGCACAGGCGGCCCCTGCGAGATAAGAGCCCTGGGGCCCCCCCGGCTTCCCGTGATGATAAGGGGGCCTGCGGGGGCCCTGATAGGCCGCGGCCCCCGGGGCGGTTGGCGGGCAGCCACTTATCAGCCCATCGTGCCCACGGCACAGAAATCCCTATCTGCGGGCGTGATGGGGGGCCACGGCCCCGGGGGCTCAAACAGTGCAGGAAGCTCCGGGCCAACCCCCAGCCAGGGTGGGTTCCAGCCCTCGAGGGGCCTCCACCCTCCGTCTGCAATTGGGGGGGTGATCTTGACACCGAAGGGTAGGTGTTTGTGGAGATCTGCCCGGGCTGACACCCCCTCAGTAGAGGAACCCGGCTGACTCTGCTTCCAGCCGGGTGACCCCGACTGGCCCCTCATGGCCCTGAATCCTGGTCTCCCCTCCACGAGGTGGGGTCGCTGCTGTGGGGGCTGGTGCAGGGACAACCTGGCACAGCTCACACCCGTGCCCGCTGCCTCGGCCCGACACCCCACGGCCCAGGGCCAAACTGGCCTGATGGGCCCCGGCTGGTAGGGGTACACGGCCACGCCAGTGACCTGGGGCCCCAAGGCGCTGACCCAGGCCCTGTTCCGTGGCTGGGGAAGGGGGGTCAGTGCAGGGCCTGGGGCCAGAGCCAGGTGGTCCAGTGCCAGAGCCTGCCTGCCCCCCCAAGTATGGAGAGGCCACTGCGTGGACCTGGAACCTGGCAAGGGTGTGGCTGGGAGGGCCTTGAGGACGGCTGAGCCCTGACTGCACCCCCCAGACCCCACCTGGGGCACCCCCTGCTGGCTGCTGGGTCCCTGAGGTGGGGAGGTTGGGGGCAGTCAGGGCTCAGCCTTCCTGGGCCCCCCTGGCCGCCTGACCGGGGTGCCTCGTCTAGGCCGGGCGGAGGTGCTGACTCGGACCCCCAGGTGACCCCTGGTCTCGGCCGGCCTGCCGTGGGGTTACGTCAGCACTGGGCTTCCATGCGCCGGGCGCCCAGAGGAGGAGCGGGGCGGGGGCCTCTGCTCTCCCACGAGGTGACCTCACGGGGAGGGCTGGGCCTGGTCCCCGGTAGGCGCTCAACCAATGCTGGCCGTGTCCACGCGGGTGCCCGGCCTGGGAAGCTGCCCCAACGCCACCCATGCCCGCCGGGCCGCGTTACTGATTAATGACGGCGGAAACAGCTAAACGTCCTCCGAGGATGGAGGGGTGGAGCTTGACGCCGCCCGCCAAGGGCGGCCACATCCGATGGGACGTGGGGTCAGAACTCCAGCTGCAAACTGGGGTGCAGGGGGAAGAGGGGTGCACACTGCCCAGGGCCCAAACCCGGCTTGGGGCTGACAGCTGCCACGCTCCCCCACACTCCTGGAGGCCCTCCCACCCAGCACCTCCTGCTCCCCTTTCCAGCCCGGTTCAGACGCTGCCCCCCCGGGCCTCCAGACGCTCTGCCCAAGCCGTGGGGCCAGCACTCGGCTCTGTGCATCGGCCTCTTCCCTGTGTCTGTCGGCCCCAGGGGCTGCCCAGACCTCGGGGCAGGCACTGGCCTGGGCCTCGAGGGTCTCCACCAACCTCCTGGCCTGACCAGGCCCACCCCGCTCCGAGCCAGCAGCACAGGACCCAGGACCCAGGACCCAGACCAGGGGCCACCTGGGTAGCAGCGGCTGCTGGGCCCAGACCTGCCCACGGTTACCTGGACCACTCCAGGGGCTGCCTGTCTCCTCTGTCCTTGTCATGGGCTCCTGCTCCTCCATCTCCTCGGGGCCTCCTGGGGGTGTGGGTGGCGGCGGTGGGGGTGGCTCTGGGTCTGCAGAGGAGAAAACATCATCACGTCCCTGCTGATCTCCGTGCACTGAGGCGGGAGGGAAACAGGCAGAGGGCGCGGGCCTGGGCCCATGGGGGTGGGGTCAGCCAACCTGGCATCCTTCTGGCCTTTCAAAGCCCCTTACTGATGACAGCCGCTGTTGGGGCGACTCCCGGCACACCCAGGTCGGCAGGCGCACACAGCCCCGGCCCCCCGCTTCCTCTGAGAGCAGCTGGGGGCCCCTCCACCAGGCCCCGCACCCAACTCCAGCCCAAAGGGCATGTTTGCCTTCCCAGACGGGCCTGATAACCAGCGCGGCCCCCAATCAATGGGCTCCTATACAGGCCCCCCTTGGTGACGTCACGCTGCCGGCCGATTATTAATACCCGCGATAAGGGCTGCGATTAACATCAAATAAATCAATCACACGGTATAAAAGTCCTATTATTTTTGGCTATAAATCAAAGTGGCTGGCACCCGAGCCCAGCCTCCGCGGGAGCTGGGCTGGACCCGCCTGCGCGGCCTTATCGGCCCATCGCGGTTATCACCACGGCCTGTGCCAGGTGCAGCCCCGGCTGTTTCTTCCAGCTCCCTCCCGGCCCAGCCCCGCCTTGCAGCCTCGGCTCCCAGATCAGATAAGGGGCCACAGCTCCCCGGGAAAGCAGGTCAAAGTCTGCCCGCGGTGGGCCACTTGCCCTTTGGTAGCTCCCGCTGGGAGCGCGCCCCCCAGGCCCGGCGGGCCCCGATGAGGACAGGGACTCCAGGGACAACGGATGCCCCTCCACGGCCCCACGTGCCGCACAGGCCCTGCCTCACTGCCAGTTACAGGCAGGGAAACTGAGGCTCAGAAAGGGCGGCGAGCAGAGCCCCCGGGTGGGATCCCAGCTTCCCTGGGCAACAAAGAGAACACAAACCACAGCAGGGGCTTCCTGGCGTCCGGGAGAGGCCAGGCCCGCAGCCCTCCAGGACTCTGCCAGGCTGGGCAGCCCCGGTGGGCTCAGGTGGGCGGCAGCCTGGCCCTGGCGAGAGCCCGCGGGCCCTGCCTCCTCCTTGCCGTGCAAACAGCCTGTGGCTGGGGACGGGGCAGAGGGGCCGATGGGCTGGTGCGTGAGGGTCTCAGGGACAAGGCTGCCCCATGGGGACCCTGACCCTCAGACCTGGAGGTGCAGGAGGAGGGGTCCACAGCAAGAAGGGGGTCTCCTGCCGTCAGCACCACCCCCTGCCCGGGCACCGTCAGGGTTCTCACCTCTTCTGGTGTCTACTTCTGTCACCTCCTGGGAATGGACTTTCCTGCCCCCTGTCCACCCCCCATGGTCGGTCTGTGGCTGTGTCTCCCCCATCAGACTGGACTGTGGGGTACTTCAGACTGCGTGCAGAGGGAGAGGAGCAACCAGGGCCAGGCCAGGCGGGCAGAGCCCCCCCACCCCATGACATCCCCAGGGCCCCTCCTGGACTCTGTCCCCAACTGGAGATGAGGGAGGAAGGCGTCCACCTGCCCCGGAGCCGCCACCACAGCCCATGGCCCAGGGGGCCTCCCCGTGTCCCATGACTTCGCCCCTGGGGTTCTCTCGGGAATCCCCCCGCTGAGTGCCAGCCAGAGGGCCTGGGTCGGGGGCAGGCAGGCCAAGGGGGGTGGCTGGACCAAGGTTGCCCAGGGCCTCTCCAAGGCCTCTCTCGCCAGGCCCCTATGGAGCCCCAAGGATGCCTCCGAGCTGCACACCCATTTTGCAGGAGAAACAGGCCCCGCAGGGTGGGCTCGGATGAAGGATGGGAGGGGAGGGAGACCTGGGCCCTCCAGCAGCCCCCACTGACTCACCTGTGCTGGGGGGGCTTGGGGGCTCAGGCTCCCCCGTGGCCTCAGGCTCAGGTGCAACCTCCCGCTCCGAGAGGCCCATGTCCATGGCCTGGGTCTCCTCTCCAGCCTCCATGTCTCCGGGGAAACCTGTGAAGACAACCCCAAGGGGGGCCGTGAGAGCAGTGCCCCCCACCCAAGCACAGGTGGGGACAGTGGGGTGGACTCAGCCCCTGGGGTCAGAGGCCATGCGGGGGAGGTGGTCAGACTTGAGTGCATCCACCCTCGTTACAGACCCCACCCCAACCTCCCACCCCACCCGGCCAGCCCTGGGCCCCCCATAGGTCCCCCTCGCTTGGGCCAGGCTCCCCGTCCCTCCTTGTGCCTCTCTCCCACTTGTTTCTACCCAGTATGAGGGGACAGTCCCCCAACCCAAAGCTGTGGAGCACAGATGGGGCCTCTTCTGGGTTTGGGCCCCTTGGGTTTGGATGGACTCCCCTCAGGCACATGATTTTGGGGGTCCATGGAGGGCCCCCCTAACCAATCACCAACCACCCTCTGTGCCCAGCCTTGCTCAAGGGCTCCTCGGGGGTACTGGTGCTGGACAGGTGAGGACACAGGAGCCAGGAGCTGGCTGCTGGCTGCAGGGAGGGGTCCTGGCGGGGGTGGGACGGGCACCCCAGCTCCTGAGCCCAGAGGCCTGTGCTGGCAGGGTGGGGGCCAGCTTGTGCCTCCATGGTGGGCATCGGGGCCACCTCCCACCCTAACCCCCAAGCCCGCCCCCTGCAGCCCCGAGCTGCCCCACCCGGAAGGACCCAGGGAGGTGACCTCTGCCGTCCAGGGGTGCGGCTCTGACACTGGGGTACAGTGCGTGAGCCGCCACAAGGGCCCAGCCTCCTGCTCATGGACCCCAGCCCAGCGCGCTCAGCGAAGCCCCGGGGTGGGTGGGGGCGTGAGCAGTGTGCCCAGGCCGCAGAGCCCACAGCAGCCAGGTTCGCCCACTGCTGCGGGACGAGCAGGAAGAAAATCAGCTGCAGGTGTGCGACAGAGCAGCCCGAGGGAGCCGATCGACCAGCTCTGGGTGGCAGAGGGGCCGGAAGGTGCCGGAAGGTGGACCTGAGTGCCCCGTTGCTGGAGGCGAGTGAGCAGTGGGTTCCTGCTTCTGCAGTCCGTGGTTGCTGACGTTGTTGGCATCGTGACCCCTCTGGGAATCGGAAGGGATCTGGTGCCTTCGCCTCAGAAAACAAGAGGCCCCGCAGACCCGCCAGCGAGTAGCACGCCAGGCGCTGGGATGTCGGCGGGACGGGAAGCCCTCAGGGCCGCGATGGGAGGAGCCGTTTTGTGAGGGAGTTTCTGGGGTGACTTTGAAAATCTAGCCCTTTCCCAAAAGAACTGAAAGCAGGGACTCGGATCCCTAAGCATCACACCCCCCGCGGCCTCATTCTTGACGGCCAAAAGGGGGGTGCAGCCGAGGTCCACTGACAGGATGGACCAACGCGGTCCCTGCATGTGACGCAGCATTGGTGACCCCTGAATGAGGCGGACGCGGGGGGACACGCACGGCCTGACGGCACGGATGTGATGCCCGGTGCCAGCAAATCCACATGGCGGGAAGAGAGGCCACCAGGGGCCGGGTGGGGGTGACGGCCTAGCGGGGCCAGCTTTCCGTCTGGGGCAACAAAAAAAGCATTGGAAGGTGCTGATGGCACACTCTGATATGTAATTAGTGCCACTGAATTGTACGCGCTTAAAAATGGTTAAAATGGCGGGTTTTATGCTATCTATATGTCACGCAGTTTAAGAGTCTAGCCATGTCTGTGGAGCGGGGAGGTGGGAGTTTGGTTTTGTTAGTTTAAGTCCCCACTCCCCTCTGACGTGGTGGACGCTGGCTGGCCAATGTCACCTCACAGGACTGTGCCAGGGCCAGGCAGAGCTGGGGCTGCCCGGGGACCCGGCGGTCTGTGGCCTCTGGAGACTGCATGGGACTTGGTGGGGGGGCACAGTCACAGAAGAAGAAAGGTGCCAGACCCCGAAAACCATGGCAGGTTATAAAACCGCAGCAAGGGAGGTGAATGAGACAGACAGACATCCGAGAGGGTGAGGGGGGCGACTGAGGGCAACAGCGAGGAGGGGCCCCAGGGAGCCAGGACGGCCGTGCAAAGGTCCTGAGGAGGGGCAGAGCTCGCCTGGCAGCAGGTGGGTCAGGCGGCTGGGGCTGGAGCGGAGCGAGCGGGCAGGGGCCGGGCCACGATGGCTGCAGGGGCCACGGGCGGGGAGGGAGCACCCCAGCTGCCAGCCCCCGTGCCAGCCTCCCCCAGACACCCAGGGCTGTAAGCACAGGGGCTGCCCGGGTGCCACAGGCCAGGAAAGCAGAGGCTGTGGCGGGGGTGGCCCCGGCCCTCCTGCCCTGGGCTCTGCCACCCCATGCCTGGAAGCTCTGGGCCGGCGGACAGCGAGGGCTGCAGGGCCTCCACAGCCGGCTCTGGCAGATGGGCACGAAGCCCCCTGCCTTCAGGGTCTAGGGCACCGGGGCTGGGGCTGGGCCTAGGCCAGGGGCCCAAACGGCCGAGCCCCCCGACCTCTCACGTCTGCCCCGGCGCCCGGGAAGGCAGCCCCAGCCTGCGGGGCCCCCCGGCGGCGTTTGTGGGAGAACAAGGGTGAGCGCTGCACAAAGCTGCCTTGGTGGGTGGAGAGAGGGGCTGCGGGCTCTGCGGCAATTTATTCTAATGCCGCTAATTTCAGCTCCAGTGCAATTAAAACGCTCTGATAACGTGGGAGACAATCGCTAGCCAGCAAATTGCTCCTGTGCCCACAAGCGAGGTGTGGGTGGTGAGCCCCCCATGCCTACCTTGGCGCCCGGGAATGCTGCACCCAAGGCCGTGGTCAGTGTATGACGCATCCGGGGGTCCAGGCGGGCTTTCCAGGTGGGCACCCGCCCCGCCCCACCTGCAGCTCAGGGAGGAAAGGGTCTCCACTGGCCAGGGGGTGCCAGCTGGGAGCTGCTGTCGCCGCGGGTGCCCGTGCTGGGAAAGACCCGTGTGGACGCTCAGGGTCCCTCCTGGCCCAGAGGCCCCGACAGCGGAGCCGGGCCAGCCCACGGCCACACACATCCACCTGTCCTTGCTGTGTTACCTCAGGCAGGCCATGCCCCTCTGTGCTTGGGTCCCCAGCTACGAATGGGGGTCCCGGCACTCCTGTCCCCCGCTGTTCCCCTGGGGCAGGGCTGGGCTCAGGGCTGGGTCTAGAGAAAGCACCTGGAGGACACCAGCATTGTTCTCAAAGCCACGGACCACCCCACAGGGCACAGGAAGTGGGGAGGGGTCCTGAACACTGCATGCCAGACCCCATGCTCACCATCCTACAAATCCTCAGCCCCTAACCCCCCACTTCCGGTGGGGACACTGAGCCCCCAGCGGTCTCGGTGCCTAGGGGGCAGCGGGGGAGGGAGGGTGCTCCTGGCTGCTGGCAGGTGCAGGGCACAGGCCCTGGGGATGGCAGGGCCCTGGTGCCATCAGGGTATGAAAACAGCCCGGCAAGCAGGGTCTCTGAGCCCCCGGACACCCCCAGGCCTAGGCCCACAGCACGCCCACTTAGCAGACGAGACTGAGGCCATAGTGACCTGGCTGGGTGGGCCCTGAGCAAGGCAGGCTCCAGAGACCCTCCCCGCGGCCCCTCCGGACCTGCCCCAGGCCCCGCAGACCCCTCTCAGCGAGGGTCGGTGCCCCCGCAGTGCTCGGAGCCCCCCGGTTATCAGGGCAAGCAGACGCCCCGTTCTGATCTGTCTCCTGCTCATTAAGCTGGACGCCGAAATGGAAATGAAAACATAATGGCTATTTGATTGGGGGTGAGATATTTTGCATATTGGCTCAGCACTGATAGAGGAATTTCATCAACTCCCTCTTTTCATGCTTTAAAACTGAATTATGGAGATGGGCTGTGCGGCAGGGGTGACCCAACTCCCACATCCTGGGGGGCGTGATGACTGACAGCCCCCGCCCAGCTCTGAGAGGGACGGGGGCGGCTCCCGCTGTCACTTCCCATGGCCGCCCTGCATGGCGCGCCTCAGGGCAGCCCTGCCGGGGGAGTGTGGGCAGCTCAGAGCACTGGGCAGCGAGTCCATGGGCCTCGGCTGAGCCCCCAGCACTTCCCGGCTGAACAGGGGCCACCCAGGCCCCTCCAGGCAGAAGGAAACATGCCGGGATCTGGGGGGTCGTCCTTTTCCTGGAGGCACAGGCCACGGCTGCCTGGGTGCTGGGACCCCCGGCCACATGACCGTGCTGTGCCCTGGCGCTGGCTGCCTCGGCTCCGTGGCCCCTCATCAGTTCTCCCCCACTCACTCCTCACTGGTTCTGGGCCCTCCGTGGGGCAGGCCCCGACTCAGATGCTGATTCCACAGCGACTGAGACGCCTCCACACCCCAGGAGAGTAAAAATCCCAGTGCAGCCGCCGCCACAAAGGACACATGGAGACGTCGGCTGGGGAAGACTTCCTGGAGGCAGTGGCGCGGCAGTGGCTCTGCATGGGGAAGGGCGGCGCAGCGGGAGGGTCAGCAGGATGCTGAGACCAAGAGCCATGGATGGGCAGAAACGGGGGGCAGAGCACAGCCTCTCAGGGTCGGGGTCAGCGGGAGGGGGATGGACAGGGGCGGGAGCACAGATGTGCAG